>CALYDF020004831.1:0-15140 GCA_944474145.2 Dicrocoelium dendriticum | reverse complement strand
TGGGTAATAGACAGGTAGGCACCTTGTCAACATGCACATCAAGCGCAGCCACACCGGGGATATCAAACAACAGCCAATCACTTGAGAGAGAGAAAGAAAAAGAGAAAAACTCGATTAATGCATAAGGAAACGGTGACATAAACCTTAATTAAATAGCATACGTAATAAGTTGTTTACAAACAAATCCTAGCTAAGTGCACGAGGTCAGGAAGTATAGTTCACGGAATGCCACGAACACAAAAATGTTATGGAAATCGAATACAATCGGCTTAGGCGATGTGTGCAAGTTAATGGAATAGAGTACAGGGAGATATTTATATGAGAAAGAAAAGCATTAAGGCACAAACTGTAAACCCACCACCTGAAATAAAGAGACTTAGCATGCAAGCACGCGGTTAGTAAATCGAATTCAGCGTACCTACAAACGCTGCGCCGGCTCGCCGTAGTTCTCTGCAGGACCCGTCGTCGCCTCTGTAGTGGCCCCTAATGGCATAGCTCATGGCCCACTAGATATTTATATGAGAAAGAAAGGCATTAGGACAGAACCAAAAACCCACCACCTGAAATAAAGAGACTTAGCATGCAAGCATGCGGTTAGTAAATCGAATTCAACGTGCCTACAAACGCTGCGCCAGTGCTGCCTACGTTCAATGCGGGACTCGTCGTCGCTTCGGCAGTGATCCCGAGTGACCTCTCTCATGGCTTACTAAGCCTGCCTGACTAAGGCATTCGCGACCGCATGATCTACAGCACCATGCGCTCGATGTCGATGGAGTACAATTCATTGGTGCTTACCGCTTCCGCACTTGCCGCTTCTTCTCTGCATGCATGAGGGCTTTCTCCCGCACTTCAGCAACTGCCTTCGTGATTAGATCGCGCCATGCAACACGATCAACCGCCTTCGATTCCCATGGTCTGCAATCAAGGTTAGAACGTGTGAGGCTCACTTTAATCATGTCCTGGTAACGTAAGTTTGGTTTCCCAGCATGCCGCTTCCCTATACTCAGCTGACCGTATAAACGTTTTTTCGGTATACGCGCCGAATCCATACGGCTCACATGACCGAGCCATCTCAGGGGTCGCAGTAAAAGTATGCCGTCCACTGCATACATCCCACTTCGGCGCAACACTTCCGTGTCTGCAACTCTGTCGCCCCAGCCGATCCGCAAAATTCGGCGCGGACACCGCTGATGGAACCGCTCGAGATATCGCACATCCCGACGGTACATCGTCCACGTTTCACTGCCGTATAGAAGAACGGACAGTACCATGGATTTGTACACCATCAGCTCCGTGCCAATGCTAAGCCGATGGTTGTTCCACACTCGGTACTCAAGCTTCCCGAATGCCGCTGCCGCTTTCAAAACGCGAATACGCAACTCAACGTGTAGCTGCTGATCAGTCGACATCACACTCCCAAGGTAACTGGAACGGGAGGTGGTTTCCAATACTTCAGCACCGATGCTGATTTGCGGCAATATTGAAGATTGCACTTCCGGTGAAGGCTGAAAGAGACAGACAGTTTTGCTTGTGTTGATGGTGAGCCCGAATTGGCCGCTGTCGAAGCCAGAGCACTAGCATATGCTGCAACTCATCCGCGCTGTGTGAAAACAACGCACAGTCGTCAGCAAACAGCAACATACGGATAGTTGTCTCACAGACTAGAGTTCTCGCACCGAAACGACGGATGGTCAGCAACCCACCATCAATACGGTGCTCCACACGAACACCTTAAGCACAAGCCGCATCAAAAGCACAAGACAACATTGCATGAAGATAGATATTAAACAGGGCAGGAGCTAACACACATCCTTGCTTCACACCAGAGACAACTGCAAAGTCATCCGAGGTCTCTCCACTCAGCTGCACCCTCGCCCGCATACCACTGTGCAGGCATTCAATTAAACTTACAAAACTTAAGCGGGCAACCAAACTTACCGAATACCAACCACAATGCCTCGCGGTTCACTGTATCAATGCCTTGGTGAAATCAACAAAAAGCGAGTACAATGGCTGGTGTCGTTCTCTGCACTTCTCTTGCAACTGACGAGCCGCAAACACCATATCTATAGTGCTGCGACCCGAACGGAATCCACATTGCTCTTCCGCCACGTTAGGTTCCACAACCTGACTGACGAGGCGATTGAGCAGGATTCGGGCAATCACCTTGCCCACACAACTCAGCAAGTTGATGCCACGATAATTCGTGCAACATTGCTTGCTCCCTTTGCCCTTGTACAGTGGTAGCACAAGGGCATCCTTCAGCTCAGAAGGCACCTCCTCCTCAATCCACACGCGTTGCACCAAGTGGTGCAGCGCAGTCAACAACGCGGGTCCACCGTGTTTCAATACTTCAGGTGGGATCCCGTCACCTCCGGCACATTTGCCGTTTCGCAGCTGAGCAAGTGCTCTCTGCGTCTCATCCAGTGTCGGCGTATCCGCCAGATCCGCCTTCACATCGTGCTGCTTCAGGCCATTCAATGTAGGCCAGTCGATCTCTGAACGGTTGTTCAAGAGACAGTCAAAGTGTTTCCGCCAGACCTGCATTATGTCTGCAGTCTGGGTGCAGGTAGCGCCTGAACTACCATCGATCAGTGTCCTCAGCGGCTCCAATCTCGGTCCATACACCGCCTTCAAGGAGTCAAAGAATTCCTTGTGTTGACGGCGTTCGGCGTAGCATTCCATCTGCTTCGCCTTCTCCGTCCACCATGCATTTTTAATGCGACGGAGCTCTCGGGTCAGTCGCCGTCGAAGTTTGCGAAACTGACTACTCTTCCCCAAGTCACTGGGGTCTGCAACATGTGCAGCAAATGCTGCATTCTTCTCTGACACCAATGCGTCAATCGTCACATTGTTGTCATCAAACCAATCAGGCCGCTTACAGTTTGCGCGCCCGATGGTCTCCTCCGCAGCAGCTGTCACCTGGTCGCGAATGTGGTGCCACAGGTCGCCCACTGTGGCTATACAGTCCACGTCACCACACAGGCGTGCAGCCAGCGCCTTCTCCAGCTCAGTACGTTTCGCCACAGTACCGAGGGAGAGAATGTAAATTTACGCCGAATCACGGCGGGAGTGCAATACATCGATATACGAAAATATATGTACAGTTTGGTCCGAACCAACTTGTGATCAGTGCCACACTCAGCTCCACGCAGTACACGTGTCATGCGCACTTCACGCATATCACGCTGACGTACGATGACATAGTCGAGCAGGTGAGCGTGACCACTCCATGGGTGCGTCCAAGTTCCTATATCACTCGCACTCAGTGCAAACCGAGTGTTCGTGATCGTCAGGCCGTGAGTGGCACACAGTGAGAGCAGCCTGTCACCGTTCGCATTAGCTGAGCCAGCGCCATGCGCACCGATAACATCTGTCCACGCTGATGCATCACACCCAACGCGCGCGTTAAAATCACCCAACAGAAATAGTCGGTCGCTCCTCGGCACAGACCGTATCACGGAGGATAGCTCAGTGTAGAATTGATCACGTGTGTCATCAGGATAACACATGGTCGGACCGTACGTGCTTATAAAAGTAGCAAACTTACCTCTTCCGAGTCGCAGACGAACAGTCATTAGTCGCGCGCTGATACCCGTTGGTTCACCCACCAGCTAGCCATGGAGGCGATCGGATATTGCAAATTCGACCCCATGTTCACGTGGTGCTGAGGCGGCGTTCCCCACTCAGTAGAATGTGTAGCCAGCACCTGCTTCATGTAACTTACCTTGCTCAGCGAGCCGAGTTTCACTGAGTGCCGCAATATCGATGTGGTAGCGCGCCAGCTCCATTGCGACCAGTGCAGTGCGTCGCTCCGGGCCCTCGCTGGAGTTCCGGTCCAGTAGTGTGCGCACGTTCCAGCACCCGATGCTGAGTGCTTAGCGCAGGCATACGATTGCATTGGTGGGCAATCGCACGCGAGGTGGTCGTTGTGCTTCGGAGGTTTGCTTGAGGGACTCCACCCGGAGCCTTTGGCTCAATAGCCTGACCCACATGGCAGTAGGTGGTTTGGAGGTTTGCTTGAGGGACTCCACCCGGACCTTTGGCTCAATAGCCTGACCCACAAGGCAGTGGGTGGTTTGGAGGTTTGCTTGAGGGACTCCACCCGGAGCCTTTGGCTCAATAGCCTGACCCACAAGGCAGTGGGGAGCAGATCCAGCTCGGGAATGTGATTGCAGAGACAGATGGGGATCTGCTTGACGGCCGTCACACGCAGGCTTTGAGGTTCTGGAACAATTATCATATGTTTTGCGACCGTAATTGGATACGCACCTGCGACCACGGCCAGACGCAGGTGGGTTTTTGGCGGGTTTGCACCAATTTGACCAGGGGCTGCCTGGCTTGAGGCGGGCAGTAGCAAACCATTGAACACCCGGAGGTGTCCTCCCACCGTCAGAGACAATGCGTGGCACTCGTGCTCTACGCCAATCGAGCATTGAGAATATAACCCGTAACCTGTTGTCTCCCATGGCTAGGTTTTACGGGAAGTGGGCCATCGACCACTTCCTAACCTCCGGAGAGGATGGACTAGGATACTGCCATGGCGCCCAATCCTGACAGGAGAACGACTCGGGTCCTCAGCCAAAGCCTTCGATTAAATGAACACCCGAAAGGCAGCGGGTCTAGCACATGGTCAGTTAGCTGACTCATGCGGATTGGTGTCCTGGATCTTAGCAGGGAGAAGGGCGAAACCCAACTCCCACCCAGCGGTCGCCAAGTGGAGGCATCCAGGACATGAGACTATGGCGCAGCAGTAGCAGCAGTGGGTAGACCATCTGTCAGGATCTAGCCACCACCAGCCTCAGCGCACCATAGGCTCTCCCGCCTAAGCTGACAAATAATTGCTTTTGAACACACAAAGACGGCTTCATCTGGCTTATCGCAACGGCCTCGGCGAAATGGGGGGGGGCGCGGGGATTAGGGTGACGTAACAGTGTGAACGCTGATCCAAGCTCTATATGATGACGAACGAAAGAGGCATATCCGCAGAAATATCCAAGTTACCATAATATAAGCGTTATGTGGATGACATATTGGCCTTTTGTTCGTCGGAGAAGCAGATGATCCAGTTGGTGAAGCAACTCAACTGTGCACATGCCAATTTGCGGGTCACCTGCAGTGGAACAAAAGAACTGTCTGCCATTCTTAGACATCCACATCAGTCGCAGGGAAGACGGGCTCATTAAGAGGCTTACCCAAAGAAAAGCAACATGGTCCGGCCAGTACATGCATTTCACCAGCTTCACACCAGTGCGATAAAACAGGACCCTTTTGAAGACTTTAGTTAGTCGTGCTAAACGGATTTGGTCGGCTGATTGTCTAGCCGACGAGCTAGTGTTAATCAGAACAACATTCATCGCGAATGGTTATCCCAGTAGACTTAAGAAATACAGGCAACAGCAAGGCCCGAAAGACTTGGTGCATACGGCAATCAAGATAAAGATTTATGTCGAGTTGCCTTTCAAGGGTGACATTACTGCATCGAAAAGCAGGAAACGTTTAACCTCTGCTACGAAGAGGTTACTGCGCTGTTCAGGTTGTGGTCATCAATAGAACCCGTAACTTGCCGGTGCCTCGAAAGAAGGAAGCTCAACCGATCAGGGTCAACCCACACTGCAGATACAAATTTGTGTGAAACTGTAGACAGTTACGTAGGCCGAACCAATCGGTCTATGATTTCCCGAATAAAGGAAAAAGTGCCAAGGTGGATTTAACGTGAAATTGACCAACTTCTCTGTCCCACTGAAGTTCCGGTCTTGCGCATGACGTCAGCTTCCTCAATAGGTAAACACCTACTGACTGCGCTCTAGCGGATAATGCTTGGATCAGCGTTCACACTTGTGTAATGTCACCTTAATCCCCCTTCCACCGTTTCGTCGAAGCCGTTGCGATAAGCCGGGTGTAGCAGGCCCTGTGTGTTCAAAAGCAATTATTTGTCAGCTTAAGACTGCCGTGTACATAGGGTTGGAACTTCCGTCATTCATTTTGCACCTCATGTTTATTTGATTACACCTATAGTTAAGGGTATGGTTGCATACGGATTATTTTTAAGGGTACTGAGAAGACAACAGGAAAGGCATGCATCTACCAGCTTTCGTCTTCTTACCGTGTTTCAAATTTCTGAAGCGAACTAACTGAATTAAATCACCCGATGTATTAGGTACGTCCCTGTACACTTATGGTGTACCTTAGCCGGGACTCCTGCGGTTGGTACCTGGTGCAAGTAAACCTGGTCGTCAGCCTTCAAAGGAGCACCTAAGGCTATGATTTCCCACTCCCAGCCAGCACACCTCTACTTGAGGAGTCGAAACCAGGACGACACCGTCGGTCGTGGAGTGCAGGAATGGGAGAGATCCACACCGAAACCATCCATCGAACGCTTTCTCGTCGTAATATCCTTTCCGTTGTCAATGGACGTTCCCAAGATGAACGCGTGCCGCCTGACGTGTTTGAAAAGGGGAATCAAGGAAGCTGCTAACATACTCTGTCACTGATGAATGTGGCTGTTGCGAAACGGGTAATCGGATGTCAGGCGGTGATCAGATTCCGCTTCCGGTCCACATAAAAAGTGGTGTTTGACCAGTAGTGGCGTGAACTGTGCTCCGATATACCACTCACATTGTGATCCATGAAGGCCTACAGTAACGATTTCAGTGACCGATTTGTACACTCGACTTGTCCGTTGCCTTGGGGATGGCAAGCCGTCATTCGCGTCTTGTCTATACCGAACACACGGCAAAATCCCTGCACCAACAAACTCTCGAAACATGAGCCTTATCAGAGAGTAGCTGCCTCAGCGCTCCCCAGTGACACACCCAGTGATTCATCATCGCCGTTGCCCCTGTGACTGTATCAGCTTGTGCGATCGGGACGGATTTACACCACTTAGTGAAATAGTCGACCATGATCATGATGTACCGATGCCCACGTGGTGTTTATGGCAGAGATCGAACAAGATCCACTCCCACTATCTCGTTCGGGTACCAAGCATACATAGACTGCAATGGCACTCTCCGGGTGACGCTCGAGTTTTTGAACGTGGTGCATGTCTCACATGCCTGGCAAAAGTTGGTGATGTCTCTTCGTTGATGTGGCCACCAAAACCGTTGACGTGCTGCCGCTTCAAGTTTGTTGACTCCAGCATGACCCAACTGTTCATGCAGATCCGATAACGCTACGAAAACTAATCGTCGTGGAACTACGATCCTCCTGACGTAGTTAGGGCCAAAATCAAACATTATCACACCTTCCTCGATGGTGAGCTTGTCCACATCGCCCATAAGCATCACGCTTCGCAGCTTTTTCATTCCATTTCCTTCGCGGTAGGTTTGTCACAGCCCGAGTGCCGCTTGTTATGTATCGGTGATACGTCTGGATCTGCCTATCTGTGCCACCTGCCAATGACCGTACTCTGAATTTTGTAGGTTAACTAGAGTTACGTGTTGAGTAGTGCAAGACGAGAAGTCTTTGTGATCACGCATCAGATGTCTGGAAAGAGCGTCTGCGTCCGCATACTGTGCACCAGTGCGGTTTCAGCTCTCAAAATCCTACTCTTGCAGTTGTTTCTACTATCTAGCAACCTGTCTCTCCAGATCCCTGAAATTCTATAACCAGCGAAGTGATTGATGATCTGACCGTGCCAGAAATTTTCTTCCCAATAGGTAGTCGTCTTTGTTTCAGGAAAAAATAATAGTGCCAACATTTCCTTTCTGGTTGTGTAATAGTTCTGCTCTCTAGCAGAAAGATACCATTCGTTCTATTCCGTCGTGCCCAATTCCGTCGTCGCCAGGGTCCGTGTCTAGAATGAATTCCCAGGCATTTGGTGACAGGTCAGCGAAAACTAACACAGGGACGGCATAGAGGGATTCCCGTAACTGAACGAAAGATCTTTGACACGACTGTCCACTCGAAAGTCCCAGCTCTCTGTAACAAAACAATTGAAGGTGTTGCGATATCAGTGGAAACGTTTATGAAACGCTGGTAGTGTAAAAGCTACCCTAAATCTACGATAGCAGGGGTTGGCCATGATTGCAACTGTTCCGTCTTGCAAAGATCCGTCTGAATCCCATCCGTGCAAAGATGTGCCTGAGATACGCTATTCTTCCTGTAAAAGATGGAACTTCGTCGGTTTGAACCCTACTTCGCTCAGGCGTCTTAGTACTACAGCCAAATTGTTCAAACGTTCCTGCTTTGAAGCTCACTGGAATGGTAGGGAGCAGAAGGAGATCCTGTGTCAGTTTCCTCACTTCCAGTTCAAAGCAAGGACATCGTGGATCCTTGCGAAACGTCATTCCATGGGGAACCGTCACGATCGCAGCGGAAACAACACGATCCTTGCTTATGCAGCAGGTAGGAGTCCAACAGTCGTTTAAAACTTTCCACACACTGTGCGCTGACGACTGGTTCAGGTGACTTGTTCCAGTCCATCACTACGCGGGTGGATAGGTAACATCGGAATGGACTCGGAGCTTTCTCGTCGTAAACAGTTTTCAGAACTGACCCTGTGTCGAACTATAAACTTTGAGTTGAAAGAACTCTTTCAGTTCATTTCCCATCATCCCACGAAATGTGGGTGGTGCATATCAAATCTCCACGTTGACGAGAATAACCTAAGAAAAAAATATTCATCGTTCGAAGTCGTTGGATGTAGAACAAGTTACGGATCCCAGACATGGATTTCTACCTTCGCCGTTGGACCCTCTCCATGACAGCACGTTAAGTCATTGTAAAAGGATGAGCCGCAGTTGAAGCGTACTCGATGATGGGGAGCACATGGCAAGTAAAAAGGTGTCTGAAGATCTCTGGAGTCATGCGAGATAAACACCTTTCTATGGTACAGAACATTTCATTAGCAGCCGCTACTCTCTTCAAGGTGTCATGAGTTGCGCGCAAATCAATAGACACAAGTACACCAAGGTCCTTCTCATAAGCTACGTTCCTGAGCAAGAATCTACTAAGTTAATAAACCGTCAAGGGCATGGAGCACCGATAGGGGGGATAGCGTACTTATCATACCTGATGGATAATTGCCGCTCCAATGCCCAGCTGTGCAGCCGGTAGCATGTCGCTTGCAGTCGATCAGCTTCGTCGAGTTCGAACATTAGCCATAGCTTTAAATGGTCAGCATATAGCAAGCAATCTTTCGGAGCTCTGATGAAAGATCGTAGATGAATACTTTAAACAACTCAGGACTAAAGACGGAGCCTTGCGAAACTCCACTGGTCATCAGGATGGGCTCGGAGTACGTTTCATTTACCTTTAGTCGCATACTGCGACCACTCAAAAAATCGACCGTACAAAAGCGCATCTCCCAGGAAACACAAACACCCAAAGTTTAAGGAGAAACCGATCATGCGGGACTTTATCAAATGCCTTGCAGAAGTCGACAAAGACAACGTCCAGGCGATTGCCGGCGTCCAACGATTTAGCCCACTTTTTTCTGGCTACAAGCAAGTTGGAGGCACACGAGCGTGCACTTCGGAAGCCAAGTTGCGCGGGAGAGATCGCATTCACGTTAGCAAGATGGCGATTAAAGGCTTTCTTGAGAATTCTTTCCATGACGTTACACACTATGGGTACTAAACAAATCGGCCGGTAGTTCCCAGGGTCCCGACGATACGTACCTTGGTATATGGACTTCCCCCATGTATCTAGCCAGGTTAACCTAGGCGTCGTACACGCTTCGGCTTTACCCTTCGGCGACAACTGGAAGAAGGCTGCAAGCAGAGGTTTCCGCATGTTGTGGTTAATACGACGTTCTTTCGGAGTCTTGACGGGCGACATCTTTACGAGAATGTTCTCGGCTTTCGTCCGGCCTCATCTGGAATACTGCGTCCAGGCTTGTCCGCCCTGCCTCGTCCGGGACAAAATGGAGCTAGAGAGGGTTTTAGGGGTGGGTACTAGGTTAATTGAGGGATTATGGGGTTGGAGGTACCCCGAGGGTCTACTTAGTTTGGGAATGCATTCAATGCACTACCGAAGGCCTAGAGGAGATCTAATCCTAACCTACCGTATCTTAACTGGGAAGGCTGGTCCAGATTTATCTTGGCTATTCAGTCCCGCTAGATTGTCTGTTCTGCGCGGTCATTCCTTGAAGCTGGACAAATCGCGGTCCGATCGGGTTAGGGCGGAAATCCGGCTATCACGCAGTCATCGACCGCTGGAACATGCTTCCGGAGTGTTATCAGGGAATCTACGGTCAAGGGATTTGAGCACCAACTCGACGCTCTTGGGTGGCAACACGAAAGCTTTCTATTTACCTGAGTAACTCGCATCTTCGTACTTAGATTCTTTTTCTCTACTTTTTTCATGCACTGATATCATTTTCTTATTTCAGGTGCACTTCCTTATTCTGTGCCTTTGATTTCTCTTCCTATCCTTTGCTTACTTCAGGTGACTGCCACAGCAGGGACTGCTAGGGCAGGAAACGTGGGCATTAACTGGTTGGCCAGGGTGCGATACGGGTGTTCCGTTTTAGATGCATCAATAACTCGGATTGCAGGACTACGACGGAGTGAACGATAAGTCCTTATTTTCCTATTAGAAGTGCTAACTGTTTTACTATCATTATTATCATTATTCTTATGTCGATATTCCCACCAATTATCCAACGGGAGTTGTAAATCAAAGCTTCTTAACCAGTATAAATTCACCGTTCATTGTTCCTGCTTCTATCGGGGCGCAAGTGGGCGACCTGATAAAGCAGTTGTGCGAGGCCAGACTTAAGGATGACCCAGCCTTGTTCTAACCTTGGCTGTTGTTGAGCAGGAACCCGAGGGAACTGGAGTGCTCCGTATCGCAAACAGTTAATATCGACTCGGCTAATGTTTCACACACGTCGAAGTTTCAGAAGTACGCTGTATAACGCGGGATGTCTCCGAGTGGAAAAACACTGTGAGGAAGCTGACGGAAGGAGTACAGCAAACTGCTTCCCAGTCGACAATAACACTCAGACTACCAGCATCAACGGTAGAAGCGGCTGTAGTCCGATACCTGCTCGACTGAAGAAAACAAAAAGGCGCCGTTGGTAAGCCCCGTATGCATGATTTAGTGGGTACTCACAGACAACATTTCTGCAAGCTATTGCAAAGAGATCATTGTACGAGGCCGTGCGCAGTATGATGTTTCGCATACTGACGAGGAAGGTAGCAAGCGCAATGACATTTTTTAGATGATTACGACCTCTGTGACTTCGAAAAGTTAACGGTACACTCCATGCTGAAAGGAAACACATTTTTCCTCCATACGCAATAATGGACAGGCGTACCAACACAACGCTTTATGGATACGGGAATCACAGAGGCAATGGTTTGCTCTTCAATGTGAACGTTTTTACGGAATGTGCGATCGAACTATTTACGCTGACCATGTGGAGGGAACTTGAGCGCAAATACGGAGGTAAGCTATCTGTGTTATTGATAATACAACGTGCCTCCAGTGCTCTCATCGTATAGAGAATGAGTCAATGGTTAGAGGCCAGACAAACTCAGCCTCCTCCAGGTCCTCCAGGTTGGGGGTTGGAATGGGGGTGGCTCCTCATTTCATAAAACGGGCTCTGTGTCCAGTGCCAAAACCCGCTGCCTTGCGGTAAGGTTTTTGAACCCAAGGCTTTGGTTGAGAACCCTAATCGTTCTCCTGTCTAGGCCTGGGCAACCTGACAGTATTCTGCCCACGCAATACAATGAACCTTTCCTACAACAATTTCTTGATGCTCTGGCCGTCGCAGAGGATAATAAACGGCGCCCTATCTGCTGCATCGAGCAGGGTGGATGGGGTTTGGATGCTACTGCTCAAGCCTTCCCGTCTTCTTATACCCCTTCTTGTGCTTCTTCATCCTTATCGTCCCGCTCCAACTTTACTTATATCCCCCCATTTTCAATCCTCCAATTCTTGGCCCTCCCCCAGCTTACTTCAATAGTCGCTTGTCTTCTAATTTCAAGTCACACACTATCGCAGGGCCTCGCTCCAATCCAGTCGACAAGTCCATGTTCAACCAAGCGGACAACGTCAGTTCATCCGTTTCCCTTTGGAGTCCTCGTGTCTCGCTAAGACTGGCATGCCTCAACGTGCGCACTTTGCTGCAGATTGGCCAACAGGCAGCACTTGCCCGCACACTAGAGACCCTATCGATCGATATTTGCTGTTTATCAGAAACCCGCCTGCAAGGTTCGAGCTCCGTGCTTACCCTGAGATCCCCCACATGCGACACTGGCGGCACATTCTCATTGCGCCTATCTGGTGATGATGCAGCTTCAAATGCCGGTCAAGCTGGCGTCGGCATTGTTTTGAGTCCCCGGGCTGAAGCTGTCCTGCTTGATCGGATCCCAGTAAACAGTAGGATGTGCGCCGTTAGATTAGCTGGTTCGTTCCGTGCTAAGAAGTCGCGCGGGGACAAATAGTGCCTGTTTGTCATTGCGGCCTACGCCCCTACAAACTGTAGCACTGATTCGGTAAAAGATGATTTCTATCAGCAACTTCACCAGCTCCTTCGTTACAGAAGAAGCACGGATACTGTGGTGTTGGCTGGCGATCTAAACGCCAAAGTCGGAAAATTGTCCTCTGATGAGCTTCATCTGGGCGGCCAACATGGTGTAGGCCCCCGTAATGATAATGGTGAGCGATTGCTACAGCTGTGTGAGGATGCTCGCCTCTTTATCGCGAGCACTAACTTTCGACCCAGCACTCGCAGAAGTGTGACTTGGCGGCCACCAGCCTCGGGCCAGCCATGGACGCAAATCGATCATATCGCGATCAGTTACCGCTGGAAAGGCTGTGTCCAAAACTGTCGCTCGATTTGGAGCACCAGCGTGGACTCTGACCACGCACTTGTCTATGCCGACCTCCTGGTGCGTTTCGATGGACGTCTGCAACGTCGATGTGAACGGATTGACACCAGCCAGCTGGCGAAGCCAGATGTTCTGAATGTGTACCAAGGTGCGCTGACATCTGGGCTGAGTAAGCGCCCACTAAACACCGTTGAAGACCACTGGTCGCATATTCGTCAAACGTTGCTGTTAGCAGGCGTGTCTGCATGTGGCAAAGCAAATTGCCGAACCGGACATTGGGTCTCTACACAATCTCTGCAACTTATGGATGCTCGCCGACGTATTTCGGTTGGAAGCGAATACAATGAGGCTCGCAAAAATCTCAGGGCAAAACTACGTGCTAGCCTAAAGAAGGACCGCGAAACCTGGTGGTCTCATCGTGCCTCTGAGATGGAAACAGCCGATGCCGTTGGTAATCATCGTAAGTTATTTCGTCTGATACGGGAAACAGGCAGCAGGAGACCTGGTGTTAGCGAGACCATACGCGACGAGAGTGGGCAGCCAATCCACAGCCTGTCAAAACGCTTGGAGTGTTGGGCTGAACACTTTGCAAGGCAATTTAACAAACCTGAGTTATCGCTTTCTTCTTCGGGCATTGAGCGCTCTTCTCCTTGGGTTGTCTCGTTGGATCCGCCCTCACGCGTAGAAGTCGAGCGTGAGATCAGGCTGTTGAAATTGCATAAGGCCGCAGGGGCAGATAGAATTCCCCCAGCCCTCTTCAAATTCGGGGGACCTGCTCTAGTAGATGATCTACACGAGTTGCTAGTAAAACTTTGGGAGCAGGAGACAGTCCCGACAGACTGGAATCGCTCCGTCATTGTCCCAATTTTCAAGGGAGGCTCCCGTTTAGAATGCGGCAATCATAGAGGGATCAGTCTGATTTCGATTGCCTCTAAATTGCTTGCCTCTGTCTTTCTTCACAGACTGACTGGCACACGTGAAAGCCAGATTCGTGAAGAGCAAGCCGGATTTCGCCGAGGTCGGGGCTGCATCGACCACATCTTCACATTGCGTCAAGTGTTGGAGCACCGCCATGTTTATTGGCGACCCACCGTTGTCGTGTTTCTTGACATGAAAGGTGTCTTCGACTCAGTCGATCGATGTGCCCTTTGGGACTGTCTGCTGAGGAAAGGTGTGCCTGATAAATATGTAAACATTATCAAAGCGCTGTACACACATAGTTCGGGCAGGGTGAGGGTTTATGGCAAACGCTCGCCACCCTTCAGTATCACCAGCGGTGTGAGACAAGGGTGCCCGCTATCACCTTTCCTCTTCAACTTCGTTATTGATGAAGTCATGGAAACAGCGTTCGCTGGACACGACCTAGAAGGTGTGGAGCTACTTCCTGGTCAGCGACTTCTTGACTTGGAGTATGCGGACGATATTGCCCTAATCTGTGACAGATCCCAAACATGCCAAACAGCACTGGACCGATTAGCACTGGCTGTCAATCGTTTTGGGCTATGCTTTGCACCATCGGAATGCAAAGTATTCTCCAAGATTGGCAGGGACCCAACCCTACGCTAACGCTTGGTGGTGATCTGCTAGAAGTCGTTCAGGAATTCAAGTACCTGGGCAGCTATATTAGCACCAGTGGGATTGAAATGAGGTTACGAACCGGCCGGTGGTCGAGTGGTGGCACGTTTGCTTTCCAACCATAAGATCACCGGTTCGAATCCGCGTAGGGGTGGGCGTCCTCGCGGTATACTCAGCCCGCGCGCGACTGGTCGCGCGGCAGCGAAGCGCCGTTACGGCGTATAAGCTGACACATTATTATTATTACGAACCGTATAGCAAAAGCTCGAGGTGCTTTTGCCAATCTCCGCCACCCGTGGCGCAGACGCGACATTACTCTCGCCCTGAAGTGCAGAGTATACAACGCAGCCGTCCGTTCAACTCTCCTATATGGCTGTGAAACCTGGCCCATCAGGTCGACAGACATGAAGAGACTCGTCACATTCGATCATCGCTGCCTCCGCAGCTTAGCTCATGTCTGGTGGGAACACCGCGTGAGCAATGAGCGTGTTCGACGTCGCGTATTTGGTGCAGGAAGAGCGAGTGAACCGCTCAGCACCATTATATCCCGCACCAGGCTCCGATGGCTGGGCCACGTGTTGCGCATGCCAGCACACCGACTCCCGCGACGTGCATTGTTTGCGCGTTGTGGGTGCGGTTGGAAGAGGAGGAGGGGAGGCCAAGTGATGAATTGGTCGAGAGAAATGAAAACCCTCACTTCGAAATTGGCGTCGGTTGGTGCATCCCGACTGCGTGGCTGGGGTCCTAAGGACGGTGAACACGTTTGGTTGGACACACCTG
>CALYDF020004830.1:0-15028 GCA_944474145.2 Dicrocoelium dendriticum | reverse complement strand
ACTGCAGTTGTTGATGTTGATGATTTTGAAAAGTGTCGCTGTTTTTCTATATCTCCAGCGACGTCAAACAAGTTTACCCTTTCTTGTTAACTTTGTAGAAGCCATGGAAACTGCACTCTTCGGGCACGATTTGAAAGGCCTACAGCTGGTTCCTGGTGACATACTTCTTAAATTGAACTACACCGAGGCTATTGCGTTCATTTTTGACAACTCCCAAACGTGTGATACAGACATGGATAGGTTAACACTAGCTGTTAATCATTCCGAGCTAAGCTTTGCAACATCAAAAGGCAAACATTTCTAACACTGCCATGTACCTATCTCTGCATTGACTCAGATGTAATGCGCTAAAATTCTCCCAATAATTCACGTATTCAGACAGTTAACTGAGCGCCCGTGGGATCCAAGATAAGATCAACAAATGAATAGCAAAAGCTCGATGCGCTTTCGCTAAACTCCGACACTTGTAGCGCCAGCGAGACATCACTCTCGTCCTGAAGAGCAGAGTTTATAACACGGGTGTACGTTCAACCCAACAGTGCAGTTGCGAAACTTGGCCCAGTAGATCTACAAAAATCCACCATCAAAGAGTTTAATTAGGCTCAACAATTGTTGTCTTCGCACTTTAGCCACTGCACGGTGGGAACACTGACTGCGCAATGAACGTATTCGCCGGTGTATATTTAGTGCTAGAAGAGTGGATTAATCACTCAAGACCGTTATATCACTCACTAAACTTCGATGGCTTGGCCACGTGTTGCACATGCCAGCATATCGACTCTTGCGACCAACATTGTCATCAGGACCACTGTTTGGATCCAAGAAACGGTACGAAAACCAACTGATGACTTGGTCATGAAGAATGAACGTTTTCCCTTTGAAGTTGGAGTAGGTTGGCGTCACCCGATTGCAGGGCAGGGGTCCGAATAATCAGTAACACGTTTTTTTGGTTATACTGGTTGACTTGGCGAAGAGTCAGCCTCAATGGAGATCTATATCTTGAAGTATAATATGATACTGATTGTATCATTGCTTGGCTTTCTTATATTTCCTGTAAGAAGTGTTAACTTTGTGTTTATCATCCTCATTATACGTAAGCTAAAATTGAGAAACACATTTTAAATATCATGACGCTATCCATAAACCTAAGACAAACGGGTAACTTATGTGCTGAAAATTCTAGTATGGTAAAAATCAAGCGACAGGCTACTTTGTAGCATATTATACGTCAGGTGGGAGATGGACGTTGTAGGGGGAAGATAAGCGGAACGGGGAGGGACAAAGAAACTCACACTACACCAGCTCCATTTAGGTCTGCTTCCTGCCATGCCAATTAGTGTATCTAACCAAAAGTGTTCATCGTCCTTCGGGCTACATTCAGGCAGTCCGGATACACCAATCGACGCCAACTTCGAGGTGAGGGTTTTCGTTCCTCTTAACCAAGTCATCGCTTGGCCACCTCTCCTCTTCTTTCATCCAGACGCCGGGCACGAAAACAACGCACTTGCGCACAATGCGCAACACGTGGCCTAGCCATTGGAGCCAGATGTGTAATATAACGGCGCTGAGCGGTTCACTCAGTCTTGCTGTATCAAGTCCATGACGTCGAACAGGCTCATTGCTCACGCGGTGTTCCCACCGGAAGTGTGCTAACCTGCGAAGACAGTGTAGATGGAAGGTGATTAGCCTTTTTGTCTGTTGACTTGATGCGCCTAGTTTTGCTACTATAAAGTAGGGTAGAGCGAACGGCTGCACTATAAACTCTGCCCTTCAGGGCGAGAGTGATATCGTGCCGGCGCCACAGATGGCGGAGACTGGCAAAAGCGCCTCGTGCTTTTGCTATGCGTTTTGTGATGTCATGTTCCGTTAGCGTTGATATCGCTGCTTAGATCTTTGTATTTCTCGATGACTGCTAGCTGAGCCCCACCAATGATCAATGCAGGGGTAGGTCTTTGCCAATCTTGGAAAAGGACTTTGCATTTGGAGGGTGCAAGGCATAGCCCAAAACGACTGACAGCTAATGCTAATTTGTCCAGTGCCAGTTGGCACGTTTTGTCGCTGTCACAATTAAGGGCAATGTCGTCGGCGTCGTCAAAGTCAAGAAGCCGTGCACATGTGAACAACTCGACTCCTTGCAGGTCGTGTCCAGTGAACGCAGTTTCCAAACTCGCGTCGATGGAGAAGCTAAAAAGAAAAGGTGATAGCGGCCATCCTTGTCTCACACCGCTGGAGATATTGAAGGGCGGCGACAGCTTGCCGTAATCCTTCACTCTGCCCGAACAATGCGCGTACAACGCTTCTATAACATTCACAGATTTTTCGGACACATCCTTCCTCAGTAGACAGTCTCAAAGCGCACGTCGATAAACCCAATCGAAGGCACCTTTGATGTCGAGGAACAGGAATAAGGTGACGCCGATAACTATTGCGGTGCTCCAACATTTGACGTAGATTGAAGATGTGATCAATATAACCGCGACTTCGACGAAACCCAGCTTGCTCTTCACGAATCAGGCTATCACGTGTGCCAGCAATCTAGGAAGAACAACAGAGGCGCATATCTTATAGGCAATACAGGTCAGACTGATCCCTCTATGATTACCGCATTCAGCATGTAAGACCACTTTGAAAATCAGGACTATTATCGTGCGGCTACAGTTTGCCGGAACAGTTTCATGCTCACACAATTTCACAAGTAAGTTGTGCAGATCATCTACGAAAGCCGGTGCACCGCATTTGAAGGGAGCTGGAGGGATTCTATCCTTTCCTGCGGCCTGTTTTACTTTCAGCCGTCTGATCTCATGTTTGACTTCTGCGCATAAAGACGGGTCCGTGGAGACAGCCCAGGGAGAAATACGATGAATAACTGAAGTAGAAGCTGGTAAGTTTAGATAATTACACTGCTTTTCAGAGTGTTCATCCCAACGCTCTAAGTGTTTTGACAATTTGTGGATCGGTCGGTCACCCTCATCACGCATGCTCGCTAAAACTAGGTCTCCTTCTACCCGTATGGTGTATCAAGCAGAATAACTTCTGAAGGTAACATGGGCAGGGACCATTTCCATCTTCGTTGCATAACGAGACCACCACCTTTCGCGGTCTCTCTTTAGGTTAGCACGCCGTTTCGACTTTAGTTCTTCGCTGATCTAGTTGTTTTGCCTTGCAGCCGGAATGTGACGGCGAACATCCAAAGTTTCAGAGACTGCATGGAGACCCATTGTCAAGGTTTGCAATCTAAGTTGCCGCATGAAGACATGACTGCTGCTAATAACATGTGGTAAATAAGCGACCATTGGACCACTACTGTGTTCAGAGAGCGTTTACTCAGCCAGGAATCCAGCTTACCTTGATACGCATTCAAGACATCTGGATTCGTCAGCTGGCATGCAGCTATACACTCACAGTGACGCCACATTCGTCCACCGAGCTGAGCTGTAAGATTAGCACAAACGAGTCCGTGCTCCAAATTGAGCGACAGTTTGAGACACAGCTTCTCCAGCGGTAACTGATCGCGATGTGGTCGATTTGCTTCCATGGTTGGTTTGAGGCAGGTGGGCATCATGTCACCCTTCTGTGGGTGCCGTGTCGGAAGTTAGTGCTCGCGGAAAACCGAGGAGCATCTCCATACAGGTGTAGCAACCGCTTACGCTTATCATTTCGGGAGCCTACACCGTGTTGGCCACCCAGATGAAGCTCATCAGTGGACAGTATTCCAATTTGGGCGATTAGATCGCCAGCCAGAAACCGAGTATTCAGACCTTTCCCGTGAAGAAGGAGCTCGTTTAATTGGTGAGTAAATTCCTTTTTCACCGAATCAGCGCTACAGATTGTGGGCACGTATGCTGCAATGACAAACAGGCCGCATTTGGCTACGAGTGCCTTCCAAACTCTGAACGAGCCAGCCAATCTGACGGCGCACATCCCACTGTTGACTGGGATCCAGTTAACCAGGGTAGCTTCAGCCCGGAGACTCAGAACAGTGCCCACATCGGCTTGACCAGTATTTAAAGCTGAGTTATCTCCAGACAAGCGCAACGAGAACGCGCTGCCAACGTCGGTTGCGGGTGATCGCAAGGTTAAGCCGGAACTAGCATTTTGCAGGCGTGTTCCCAATAAGCAGCCAATGTTGATCAATAGGTTATTTAATGTTCAGACAACTGGCGCCTGTTGGCCAATCTGCAACAAAGTATGGACGTTGAGGTATGTCAGTCTTAGCGACGACCGGTAGTTCCAAAGAGAAACGAATGAATTGACATTGTTTGCTTGGCTGATCATGGACTTGTCAACGAGACGGGAGCGAAGCCCTGCGATTGTGTGTGATTTGAAACTAGCAGAGAAGCGACCACTGAATCAAGATGGAGGAGAGCCAAGAATTGAAGGGTTGCAAACAGGGGTGACAAAAATGCAGTTGGAGTGGGACGACAAGGATAAAATATCGCACGAGTGATGTTAAGAAGATAGGAAGGCTTGAACAGTATCATCCTTCCCCCATCCACTCTGCTCGATGCAGCAGATAGCGGGCCTGTTTGTCATTCACTGCGATGGCCAGTGCATCAAGAAATCATGTGGAGAGAAGTTCCTATAGTTGTATTGCATGAGCAAGATACTGTCCGGTTGCCCGTACCTAGACAAGAAAAATATTAGGGTTCACAACCAAAGCGTTTAGTTCAAAAACCTGACCACAAAGCAGCGGGGTTGTGGCACTGGGCAGCAGAGAGTCCGTTTTAAAGAGTAAGGAGCCACCCGCACTCCAACTCTCAACCTGGAGGGCCAGGAGACTGAGTTTGTCTGGCTTCTAACCACTGACCAATCTGGTAGGAGTGGCACTGCAGGTGCAAAAATACTTCCCAGCATACCTCAGTGGATTGCTGAGGCACGCTAGCCATCACATCACCTTAATGTCTAGTCTCGTTGCCCAATATTTGCAACAACATCGTTAAGGTGATCTTATCTTTATATATCGTGTACTGGCAAAGACGCAGGCCAATTGATAACTTGAACAAAGGAACGAGGGCTCTTACTTTGAACTTGCCGTCGGTTGGTGTATCCCGACTACCAAGCTGAGGGCCGAAGTAAGAGAAACACGTCTGGTTGGATACATTGGTTGACATGGCGAAGAGCCGACCTACATACATTTGTGTTGTGAGTTTCCTTTTAACTCTCTTTCCCACGTATCTCCCCGTCCAACCACGATCTCTCTCATGAAACGTACCATGTTATTAAGCCTCGTGTTACCTGTTTTTGTGCTCTATAATGTTTAATATCTCGTTTTTTCGTACATCTAACCTTTTTGTACTGTGGTCCAATGATTGAAGTCTACTTCTCCTCTCACCTAATGTCTAATGATGATGATGATGAGTATAGTGTAAGGGTAATGATATTGGATCTAGACATGTACAAATCTGGAAAGTGGAAAAATGAAGCAACCAGGTCTGCATGTGCGTGCCATCCTCGAGAGTTTGGGATAGGAAATACACTTAGTGGTCTGATAGCACTGTGGAGTACTCAAACGTGCTGGCAATGGATGTGAGCGCTATCGCAGTTACGGAAACAACCATATGTGTTTGGCCAAGCTATTCTTTTGGTAACCAGTTGTAAAGAGACTTGGATCCACCCATGTTATTGACGGGTGTTGAAGCGTTGCGCCTGAACGTTATATGTGGTTGGAGGATGCGGCAGCCTGTGGGAGTGTGAAATAAGTACGTTTTTCTCGTGCATTAGAGAAGAACGATTTGCATAAGTCGTACGAAGAATTGCAGACCACTTTAAAAACATTTGTCTTGAAACGGCAGCTCAGGTTACCCAGTGTTTGATGGTACGCGATGACTGAACGGTGAGAGGGAAAGACCTTGGCAACATGTGCGAACTTCACAAAGTAAACTGTCCTGTTTCCTGTTGTTAGTTACTGTTTTCAGGACCTCGTGGACGGTGTTGGGTGCTTGTGGTTATTGTACACTTTGTGGGTGTGACATTCGTATGTTTTAGCTGTGCTAGGTTGTTGGGAGAATCGTAAATACTTCTTGACCATAGTTGTGGTAGTTTAATTAGAGGGGACGTTTTGAAACACAAATCGTTTTTAATAAATTGCAACACACATTCATAAGGTGGACCACGATTCGCATTGATCACTGGGACCGTAGCTGAAGCAGGTGGAGATTAGGTCTTATTTGCCAGGGAAACACTGAATTCCACGGAGCACTTGCCGGCCATAGCCTGAAGGATCACAAGGCTGCCTTGTAATCCGAGCGCGCGGGTTCGAGTCTGCGTAAGGACCGTGCGATGCATGCATTATCCTTGGCCCACTGCGACTGGTGGTGATTGCGCGGCAGCGATGCTTTGATACTGCGTAATACGGACACTATTTTGCGGGCATAAGGGAGCGCGACCGTTCTAGTCTCGTGGCCGTCGCCACATTTGTGCCGCCAAGGTGGAGTATACGTCTAAGATGTCACTTAAAGAAACTATGCATTTTTCATAAGCGCGATTAGCACATCTTTGTGGTTGAATCGAAAACGAAGTCATAACAGTAAATGATGACGATGTAACGCTTGAGCAATGTCAGTGACCTAGTAAATACTTTTGCGGCCCGGGACAGTGGTAAAAGTTTCGCCGCACCCCTTGGCAGTTGTAAATCCTTAAACCCAAAAATTTGCGAACAGCTCTTTAGTAGTACATGACAGAGAATGACAACCAAAGAACTAGTTGTATGGTGCAGACACGAAATGTACAAATACAATTTGGGGCTATACATGAAGCAAAACTGTCGATAACATTATCAAAATTCAGTCTATCAGCAAGTTCCGTCTCTATGGAAAGAAGTGCCAAATCCGTCAGTCATGTATGGCTCATTGCTCATCGGAGGCAGTTAATTGTAAGCCTGAGTTTGAAGAAAGAGCGACCGCAGATAGAAATCCGAGTAACCCGGCTAAGAAAGATGCGCAGCAAAATCACAATATTCATTTCAAATTCCCGAAGCTGATACTTTATGGAGGTCAAAAGTTGAAACGGCCCATTGATTTTACCGGTTTCTGAAACTTCCACTAAATACTGCACTCCCCTGTCGGCATGGAACTCATATTTTTCCATAATCTCATCAAGTTCGCTAAGTGGACAGGGATAGCTCTCATCAAACAGAGTAGACGGTGTCAAGAAAGCCTATTAGTCAGCAAGTTTATGAACTTTCTGAATTGTACGCATTCTTTCCCTTCGCCATCCAACAGCAAATCCTATGGATAAGTCAAACGATTCTTTTCAATTCATTCGCTATTTTTGACGAATTCCACGCTCCACGCTTTCCCCCAATTCAGAGCAGAGTGTTCAGATGTATTCATCGCACTGCCTACCATCTCCTCTCTGTTCTGTAGAAGGTAAATTCTTCACCCTGTGGGTCTAAGTGAATTTTGTTGCAGATCCAGCCTTTTTGTTTAGAGACGCTGCTGTACATCACTGATTTCCGGGAGTCCATAACCGCAAACGCTTGAATCGAGGTAAATGGACGCGATTGTACCAAGATGATAATTAAAGAGGCATTTGATATTGCGGCTGAATGTTCTGTTTCCTCGATATCACCTAAGTGAGGCACTTGCTTTTCTTTCAACTAGTCGGATCGCTAGCTCCTTGGGGTTGAGAAATGATTGAGCAAGCAATATATTGGCTTCGTGTTCAAATAATTTTGAATTTAGTTTCCACCTGTTTCTGAAACACTCATCAGTCTAACAAATAGACTATCACGATGAAAACATCCAACGGATAAAACAAAACAGGGCCAATTTTGAAGGAGAATACACCATTCGTGTTCCCAGTGTTTGCACACCGTTTTGCAAATCCAGTACAAAACCAATTACTTGTTGGCTTTGTATCCCCAGCTTTTAAATTCGTCCAATTTAAAACCACTTGTTGAATTCATGGCCGACCTGCTGCACAACAATTGACCCGCACCGGATTATCGTGGCGAGATTTGCATGGCGAATCTTAAAAGGCAACTGAAACACATCCCTAAACTCCGTTGATCTGCGTGTTATCTTGCCAAAGTATGATCACGTTTCTAATGATGCGAACTTCTTCCGCATCTTCTGAAACAGCGTTACAAATATTCCCCGCTGTATCCATACTGCCAGTGTCGCTTTTCGTTGCTCGGATAACAACACTAGCAGTATCGATTTCATCTTTGGTCTCAGTATGCTTATCAGCCATCATTTTTACTACTTTAGTCATGGAGGCAATTTCGAGGCATTTACACTTGTTATATAACAATCACCTTTACTCAAAACGCCGTCCTTGTCACATGTCGCCTGGGTGGACCACCAAAGCCCCTCTGAGTAATTTTCAATTCTTAACTTTGGGGAAGGCCAAGCTACGCAACCTGGTCACTACAATGTCCGCGAAAAGGGGTGGTGAAGAGGAATGTGCCTACAATTACTTCACGTGGTAAGGTTTGTGACTATCAACTTATATTTCAAAAGATTTGTAATGGTTTATTGTAGAGAGTGAGACAAATGCAACCTTACCAATGGTAATATAGTTTAGCATGCTCCCTCTGATTTAATTGTCTTACATAAAAAGTGTTTCATAAATAGTATCGAAGCATTTGTCATTGGCATTTTTATTGCTCAAACGATTTTCATGGGAATAATCAGGCCAACTTGAACATGCGTCAACTCTAACTTGCCTGTTCTTGACTATCGTGCATCTGTCGTTTTTGGCACCAAAGTGTATGTGCGTGTGTGTGTGTGTACCTACACGTTGCTCAACAGATTTGCTTTGCTTTGTGAACCACACCATTTTTTGTCGAACAATAAGTATTTAAACCACTCCACAAATTGTTTTCGGTCAGAGACGCAGCTGAAAAATGTTGCACGTGCAAGTTTTGGTAATTTTTACCTACCTACTAATCCCGCTGTGGATTGTCGCACATGCCCAACCAGATCAATCGGCCGGCAATACTAGCGAGACTATGCAAATACTTCGCTCTGCAATGACCGTCCAATTCTTGTCATCTATCCGGGGAAATCCTGTCCACTTGTCTCCAGGTGAATCGGAGAGAATATACAAGGGCCTGCCAAAGGCATTGATAAAATTTAGTGAAGACATCAACGACCAACGTCTACATGAAGCAGTTTCTTCGGGTCTGGTGGACAAAGAGACACTCGGTGAACTACAAAACTCACTCACTTTAATTAAAACCGGTAAGAATTCACATACCAGCTAGAGTCAACAATGAGGTTATCATAGACCTACCCATACATGTTAAATAAGTAATGAGGACATTTGCTTAGGACCATCTAAATTGTTCCTATAATGTTTATGTTTCTGCACACAAATCTGTTCATGCTTTGGAAACTAGCGCAGCTGTACTAACCACAGAAAAAGATCTATGAAATGCAATGGAACTGTTGTAAGACGATTGCGATAGTGTGCCTACTTGCATGATTTACCTAAAAACGCTTGGCTTATGTCTTTGTGTAGATGAACATCATGGAAAGGACAAAGATAACAAGAGTTCAAGGTAACCGTGTCACTTCCATCCCTGCTTAAGATAAACTTTGCGTTTGACGGAATCAGATAAACTGGCACCATTTCAGTTGTAACATGCCTTTGAACCGGCGGTTTTAGACACCTCTATAGTTGAGACCTTTTGATTTGTCCAAGTTTGTGGCTAGAAAACTCTTTCTTGGTGTTGCATGAAATACTTACGACCTGATTTCAGCTATTTTCCAGTACAGTTACTACCGCTCATTAGTACGTATTAGCTAAAGTTGAGAAATCCCTCAGTTGTTGTGCTGCAATATAAGTGGATTGGTTACATGAAAGCACGAGACATTAATCATTACACAAGACAGGAAAAAAGCGAAAAGGTTCAGATAGCATAATGCTTGGTACCATATCATGCTTCAAGAGTGTGGTCAGGTTGTAGTAGAAATAGAAACCTGACAGAGAAAGGCAAAGGAATTCACAATATATAGGCCATCGAGATAGGCTCTTCAGTAGGTAAAATAGTGCATCCAACCAGACGTGTTCATCATCCTCCGGACCGAGTTTCGCTGTCATGAGACACCAACCGACACCAACCTGAAATGGAGAGCCTTCAATCCACTTGACAAAGTCATCACTTGGCCGGCCGTCTCTTCTTCTATCCCAACCTCCGGCGGGCAAGCATCGCACTTTGCGGGTGTCTGTGTGCAGACACGCGCAGCACCTCGTGCAACCGTCGAAGCCAGGCGCCTGATATAACGATGCAGAGCAACACACTGGCTCTTCCCGCATCAAATGAAGGAAGCCGAGCGCGCAGTTCGTCCACGCGGTGTTTCCCCCAGACATATGATAAACGTCGAATACGACCATAATAGAATGTACTTAGTCTCTTTATGTCTGTCGAACTGATGAGCTAGCATTCGCCACCGTACACGGGTGTTGAAGGTGCGTTTGAGGTGTGAACTCTGCACTTCAGAGCAAAGGTGATGTCTAGCCGGTTCCACAATGTCGGGGATTAGCAAAAGTGCCTCAAGGTTGTGCCATACGGTTTGCAACCTCATCTTCTATTCCACGGACGCTAATATTGTGGTCTGAATTCTTGAGTTTCTGAGCGATTTGTAGTTGATATCGACCAAGAAGCTGTGTAGAGTTTGTACCTGTGAATACTGGAGGACATTTTAGTTACGGGGTACGAAACCTAGCCCGAAACATATGACAATTATTGCTAATTTGTCCAGTGCTGTTTGGGACGTTTATTAGCCGTCATAGATGATTGCAATATTGTTCGTGCAGTCCAATATAGGAATTCGATCACCGAGGACCATCTCTACAACTTTCAAATGGTGCCTGCTAAACAGAATTTCCATAACTTCTTCTATGACGAAGTTAAGATGGATGTGTACTAGCATGCGATCTTTTCTAATACCGCAGGGTGGTGACCGACTAGATCCTTGTCAATAGGTTTGTTGTTTTAATTACCTTACTTCGGTAGTATGAAGAAATCATTTTTAACGAATAATTTAGTAGTGCCTCTTGTTGATTTGTTTGGTGTCACCATGCATACGTGACGAACAATTTCCACAAATGGGAGTGTGCCGTGAGCGGAGGTTAAATGCCGTTTGTACTGGTCTATCTGTATGGCTTGCTATCGTCATAATTGGCTTATTGCAGGAGTCCTGTAAACACCACCTAAAATCATCAAGCAGGAACAAAAGCAGAAGACAGTGGGCGCCATTTGCTACAACTCCGATATCATTTATCTGTACTACTCTAACAACTAAAAGATCAAAATTAGTAGGTACAAAATTTCTACTTTATTCTTTAGGAAACAGTGTTTGAAATAAGATATTCACCATACCAACTTAGTCTATACTGCTGTGCTTGATCCACTAGGTTGTACAGGTTGGTATTCGGCGTGTGATCATCTAGGTGCTGGAACGCACACCAAATGATTATCCAAAGAAAAAACGAGGCATTCTATGCAGCATGTAGTTAGAACATTGAACTAGCTTCTAGTTAACTCATTCACACACTGTGAAAGCGACGCATATGTGCTTTAACAGTGGATCAAGGGATGCACTGGTTCTTTTCCAATAATCACATAGGCATCAGCACAAATTAAGTCAAGTGGGTTTAACTGTAACACACCTGCTAT
Organism: Dicrocoelium dendriticum; assembly: GCA_944474145.2. Taxonomy (NCBI): domain Eukaryota; kingdom Metazoa; phylum Platyhelminthes; class Trematoda; order Plagiorchiida; family Dicrocoeliidae; genus Dicrocoelium; species Dicrocoelium dendriticum. The sequence continues at coordinate 3,402 of CALYDF020004830.1, read as the reverse complement.
CGGCATGACAGAAAAACAAGCCCATAGCAATAGAACAACAGTAAACTAAAAAGGTTAATAAAATGCAAGCTCTGACTAGCAAAGTTTAGCGACCACCTTTTAGCTTATCGCGTTTTGGTCAGAGAAAAATCTGGCTCCATAGGGAGAGACCGACGGAACACAAGCCCTTTGTACTTTTGCCTGCTGGAGGAGGTAGATATACACTTGGCTGTTGCAATGCGAAAGGGTGATAAATGTGGGGAACGCGTGTTGTGTAAGAACTGACGTAAATAGGTACAATTTAGTCAAAGTTGGTTAAACGACGCCACTAGCGAAACAGGCGTTTCAGTGCCTGGTAAACAACATTAAATGCTTACATAGTGGGTCTGGAAAAATCCCAAAGAAGAGCAAAAGTCTACTGTGGCATATCACACTCGATAATGAACTTCGGAATCAAACTGAGTGGTGCAGCCAAAGATCGCAATCCAGCGACGTAAAAATGAACGTCGCCTGTATTTGGTGAATATTTGATTCACGTGGAGTGACCAAAATAATCGTGGCTCAATGTGATTCCAAGACACTTCACTGAGGTAAAGAAGCTAATGTTGTCATCAAAATTCTGGTTTTGGTGATTTCGTGACAAGTTCCTGGTAACAAGATGTTTCATGAGGTGACTACGGAATATCATTGCACTTGCGTGGGTTCAGCATCAGGCTACGGGATTCGACTATTTCCCTAATTTGTCTAAACATTTTTGCGGTTTGGTTTGGGAATCTGAGGTGGGATGATTTACTCTGATGATAAGGTCAGCTGCATATTCTAACAGAATTCTTTGCTCTGGGACAGGTGTAGAGCTAACGTAATTAGAGCACAATAATGGTGACAAAATGGCTTCTTGGAGGATACCAGGAGTTGTAGTAAGTTGCGAAGAATTTTTGCTGCCCAATCTGGTGCACTGAGTATGTTTGGCGAAATAATCCTTTAGGAAGAAGAATAGGGAATGACAATGTGCAGGTCTTGCAACATGAATTCACGGTTAACTCAGCCGGAAGCGTTGCTGTAGTCAAGTAAGCAGACACGTGTGGACTCTCTATTCCTGCCTTTCCCGGCGATAACAATGAATACACAGGGAGAGCTAATGCGTATTATGTGGACCTTGAACTTCGATAACCAAACTGCGAGGGATCATCTAAACAGTACAGCGCCCCGATTCTTTCTAACACAATGTTATCAAAATTTTCAGTCAATAAGGTGCTTGCAATAGGTTGAAAATTATCCATCCGTTTCTTTTGTATCGGCGTACGTTAGCAATCCTCCAACCATCCGCGATTTCTATTTACTGTATACGGGTTGTATACAAATTGATCGGAGAGTAGAAATCGTACTTTCCTTGAAGATGATAGAATACGACCTGTCATTTCCGTATGCCTTGCCTGAGTGTAGCTGGGTTAGCTTCTCGCGTAGCCATGCAACCGCGGCAGGAAGCAGTGAGTCCGTAGACCACTTAGATGGTACAGATGCAGCAGTCAGGGAATACGCTCTCGCTGATTACTGATTACTGGTTCGAAGCAGCCAGTAGAGCTTTCGCTATGTAGCTGCATCGTTCGTCGCTCTTGGACAGGTACTCCTTATTTATCGTTCCGCTCCATATATTTTGCCTCTGCAAAGTGTTTGTCTAGGAGCTTCTTAAATTCGGACACTGAGTTCGCCTCTATTATGTGCTACGGCAGGTCGTTCCAGATATTCTGCTGATGCAGCAGAAGTTACCACGTACTACTTATATGTCCACGACAACATTTGTACCATGGCAGGGGATTCCGCTGAGTTGTTTCACTACCCGCCAAATATCACAATGGCAGTTGTTTCTTGAAATTTTGGTCATAGGTTTAATTGAGGTTGTACACTTTCTTCTTAATACGGGCAAGAAAGACTGCACGAAATCACGGTCTTTGGTTTTTTTTTCAAACCCTCTCCTTAAGTCCACAACGTTGCTTGAGGTGCAATGAAAAAAGCAATAATCACAGATAACAACGGCTTTTGCCGCACAAATGAAATTAAAACAGAATTTCAGTTTAATTTCAGGTAACGATTTACCACGTTCTGTAACCCGTGAATTATAATAATGGTGATGTCCAATATATTAAAATCACTACCACCTTAGTAGAGATGTTCGTTGATCTTCTCAATAACGGCGGCTGTAAAATCCTCGTACAATTTTCGACTACTTGGTTTGGACACTATGAGGAACATTTAAATAATAGCCAGTAAAATGTATAAGGTGTTCAATCAGATATCCTGATTTACACTTTAAGACCATGTGGGCGATACACTGTGACGTGTAGTAGAGAATTTGCACTGAGAGGTGCAACTAAACGTTAACAAACATCATGACTCCGCCGCAACGTTTCCGCTTCGTACATGGGCTGTATTAGGTAGGCCTCGGATGCTGGTCGATAGCGATAACACATACGAAACCTTGTAAATACAGAACGGTCGAGACAGCTGGACACAGAATATATTGTACCGGCTACACAGAAAAGACAGCAATTCAGCAAGGGCGAGGAACAACCTTACACTCGACTGACCGGACAAAAAATGTGAAAGGAGATATACAATCAGTAGAAAAGGTGGGAGAAGGCACAAAGCTAAAAATGCAAGTTTTGTGAAGCCTTGAAAGAGTGCATGCTTTTAGGTTCACTAGGAGGGCCACCTCTTAGAAGGCTGATAGATAGAAGCTTTCCATTAATCTGTCAGTGGTGGGGAAACGGGTAGTGCTGATGGGTGCGAAGAGCAATTGGTGGGTTAGATACGCCATGGTTAAATGGAGTGTTTTGCGGTATTCTCTGGGCACAATGTTCTCTGTTATTTATTATGCGTTACTTAGGCGTGGAGTGGAATATATTAGCAGTGGGCTGAGTTTGTTGGACTGAAAAAATTATCTACCACAGAAGAACCGCCGCTGGGTTGTGTCCACTGCTAGCCAAACTGTACGTCCGGCAGCTGTCACTTTCCCATTTTATCTCGGTCCACAGCCGAAACGGCCCTCATCCCAAGAAGAAATCCGGGTATCCTCCCCGTTAACATGTAGCCCAGCATTTAGGGACCAATTCGGTTGTAGCCGTCCGCGGTCAAGGGCGACTGGTTGTACCTGGGGTCAGAGAAGCTTTTGAGCCGATTGGCGTAAAAATCGAAGGTTGGCTTGGCTGTCTCGGTGGTTGGGATTCTGAAACGTAGAACCCTGTGAGGGTCGGAAAAGTTTAGGGCATGTGGCTTTATGCCTGTGTTGGAATGTATCGTGCAGGATAAAAGCATGTACGCGTTTTAGGTAACTTTGATAGCTTTTGGAATCTCTGTCGATTTTACAGAACGCATTATTTAAACAAGGGGTGAAAAACACTCATGGGATGCAAATAACAAACCTTC
>CALYDF020004829.1:0-15006 GCA_944474145.2 Dicrocoelium dendriticum | reverse complement strand
CACACAGGGACTGTGAGTGATTGGCGTGAGCACAGAGGCTAACCCCCCCCCCCCCCCCCCCCCCCCCCCCCCCACCCCCCCCCCCCCCCCCCCCCCCCCCCCCCCCCCCCCCCCCCCCCCCCCCCCCCCCCCCCCCCACCCCCCCCCCCCCCCCCCCCCCCCCCCCCCCCCCCCCCCCCCCCCCCCCCCCCCCCCCCCCCCCCCCCCCCCCCACAACCCCCCCCCCCCCCACCCCCCCCCCCCCCCCCCCCACCCACCCCCCCCCCCACACCCCCCCCCCCCCCCACCCCCCCCCCCCCACCCCCACCAAAAAAAACTTGTAAGAATAGCCATGTTAATCCAGGAATACGCGTACCAAATATACTTGGCCTGGCGCGTTATCACAGACCATGAGACAGTGTTCGGAAAATGTCGCGCCTCTGGCATCCAGCAATTGACGCAACCACGTCGCGAACATTTTCCTTTATGAAGCTTCTTCGCATGAATGTATTGTCTATGAATCCATCGCTCGTCAGCGCTCCAATCAGATGATGGTTTCATAGTTAACTGGTAGGCAAAGTACATTACACAAGAGCGCCACGGGGTGAAAGCCATAGCCAAAAGCACTAAAGAGATTGAACCTGGTTTTATCCATCCACACGACTTAGCTCCCTTCGGCCTCAGTTTGCATCAGTGCCAAAATGCCGGCTTTCCTCCACAGCTTGTTCATATGTATGTCTTTTTCATGTCTTCAAATGCAGACCTAGTGTTTGGAGAGTGACTGTGGATTCTTTCGACAGCCATTCTGCCAGACAACCAATCTGGCTTTCTATCAGTGAACTTCGGCGTCCCACAAGAAGTATTTCTGTTTGTACGGTGGATTCTAACCTTTTTATCAAACTGCGGCAGTTAATCACTTTGTTGTTATGTGCGCCACATGATTCTAGTCCTGTCCATATTCATAAGTCTAAAATATTAATTCGTCACAACCGTCTTGTGCCGCTTACGTGTAGCTTTGGCGAAATTCGTGGCAAAGCATGCCGTTGTACTAATAGCATGGTTCCGCTCAACTTGGCGTGCCCATGGATTAAACGGCACCACTACGTTAGTCACGGTACCAGTGCAGACTGTGGAAACAGAGCACGTGGTCTCAAATTCGCGAACATATTCCACGGGTACAGCGTATACGCGTGCACGTGTGCAATATGTCACATGACGCACGCGATGCAGCTTCAAGCGTGGCCGATGCAAGCATTTGAATAGGATATAGGGTAGGAGGAATTGGGACATTACAAGTAGTAGGTTGGCTTGTACACAGACAGCAGAAGAGAAACGTGTAATATGGGATGCTCAATCAAAGCGTGGAGCGAAGTAAAGCATAAGAAGCGCAGTTAGGCGTGCCTACACACGCATGCAAAATCAATACTTTTTGAACCAGCGTTGGTTTTTCTTCATCGATGAATTTCCGTGAAGTACCTTCTTAATAGAGGCATAGAAGTTTTGTAAATTTGCTACGTATGAGACTTGTTTCAGTGCATGGAGAACCGGTTGCATCATACCAACTGCAATGCCTAAATAATACTGCAAATCGTGACTTCAATCATGTATTTTACTCGCTGCTACTGCTGATATTTTGGCATGTTTCCTAACTAGACTGTGTAGCAAGGTGTATTCAAAGCAAAGTTTTTGCATGAAATTCAGCTTCATTAGGATGTTTCTAACTAGAATGAGGCATGCATTGTTACTAAATTAGGCTATTAGAGCCTTAAATAACAAACACCTCACTGCGCAGCGACAGGAGACATATTGCGGTATGATTGTCTCAACTAGACATAAGGCCAATTATTAACTACGGAGTTTGATTTGCTCAGAGAATTATACACTGGGCTACTGAATAAGGACAGTAGTGTCCTTGCCGCTAAGGTCCTCGGAGAGCTATAATAGGGTGCTTAGCATCTACGGTAGTGCAATACACGTTTAGGTATCTATAGTCTTGCGCACCAACTTAACGAGTTACTTGCGGTAGGGTAAGGCAGTGATGTGGAAACACATGCCGTGAAACAACAAGCACTATCTTGTAATGGCCAGAACGAATAAAAATTTAGGCCAAGTAGCATCACAGCCGACTGTAACTAGCTACAAAACGCTTGTAATATATTTGCAACTGATAGCATCAGGTTAACGATACTTTAAGGTATCACGTCCGTAGTAAAATGGATGCTACATCAGTAATTTACGAAAGCACTAATATATTATATCACTTTTACCATCATTAGTTGAAAAGAAAATCAGGAGCTCCCAAAGCAAGCTGCCGCAGATTCCATACACCGAATGAAATCTGCTTCTGATCACATAAGTTCAATAAGTTAAAGGCTCCACAAACGTTAAATGCACTTGTTTTGTAGTATGTGCGCTTCATCACTTGGGTACTTTGATTAGTCCAAATAATAAATTCGTCAAAACTACTGTATAGACGTCATCTTAGCTCCTGTAAATAAACGATTCCTACAGTATGAAACATATTTACAAAGGTGGACTAAAACTATGCCTGGGCAGTCGTCATCACGCTTAACTTTGTAAGAGTCTGCGTTAATGAAGAAATTGTCGAAGGTTGGTGTGTATACATTAGACGCCTTTCGTACAATGTAACCATACATATAGTACCCTCTGCACAATAGTGAACTAGTTGTTTTATTTAATTTAAATGAGATCGTGCATCATTGACTACAAATGTACAACACGCAAATCACGAGCTGAATGTTCGGTAAATCCGAATGAGATTGATTGCCTAGTTTATAATATAACTGACTGCTTTATAACGCCTGCTAACTGTCAGTGACCAAGAAGAAGTACCTCAGCTTTATACTAAGATTCCAACTACCAATAAGTGATCTGAAATAAAACTCTCCGTATAGTGTCTACGTGTCTATAGGTATATACTCGCTCTGGAGCAATTCCTAGCTCATAACATTAACTGCTGTCCTCTGCTAAATTCGTAACGTGCATGGTGATGGAATATTAACAAGACTACATCATGTTCAACCGTCAATCATGCAGATCCGCGGCCTTCACCCATGGATATTTGGCACCGTCTGCTGGTATATGGATATCATAATATGTGAAGCCGGTTAGGGGGCGAAGAAAGCGCACGAATGACAAGACCAGTATTCATGAAACAGCGCTGCCGTTGCTTTTCTAAACAGGCAAATGCCTGCTGACTAAGACTGGACTATGGTAATTTACCTCTAAAATTCTACTAAATAGAATGAGTCCAAAGAGGCAGGTTGAGTAAAGATGCAGCTAGCGTAGTTCTCCTCAGTCTCGAAATACACGTGATGACGATTATGTTCTAATGTGCCAGATTGGGCTGCACAGTAGTCAAAGTGAAAAACTCCAACGGGAATGAATCCATAATTCACTCATTGCTTGAAAGCGGCATAGTATGTTACGGGGCAAATCTCCATCACAACGTATTTTAGTTGGGACACAATTCAAATGAACAGATGTTGTAGGCCATGTAGAAGTAAAGGAAGTACAAACTGCTATTTCTCGCACAAATTGGGATTATGGTGAAGCATAACGATAACATCTCGATAGCTTCCGCAATAAATAGTAGACGCTTCTAGAATCTGCACGTGGAACGCTCAGGAATATTGGAAAATACCCTGAAGTCTTCCTCCGTTCCCGCGTGACCGCTCTCCAAAAGATGCGGCAAGAATTCAAACCTTGAGATCAATGATTCTGCCTAATACACAGCTCCATATAGCACGTTATAATATAATCGTCATCATGTAACTTTTGAGTTTCATGAGAATTACCGAAACATATACTTTATTGAGAATCTGATGCCCTTGTTCATTATATCAATATCTACGCGAATGGCTTACTCAGAATAGTAGTTTATAATCCCAGTTTTTAATTAAATAATTTCGGTGGTTGCGCTAGCTTTTGTAGTTTCTGAAACTGAATTATTCGTCTTATAACCCAATGTTTTGGCGCGACGCGACAAATCAGAAGCATATTTTCAAATGTCTTAGTGCAGTAACATGAGTAATTTCGGTTGAACTCATGTTGTATATCTCGATCACTAGTATTGGAATTTTACTAGAATACTACGTCGTCAGATAATTTGCCCGTTCTCAGTTTTTGGTCAAGTTATTTTATGTTACTCCTCAGTATAATCTTTTCCTAGATTGTTTGTAACTACTTAGTACAAACTCATCCACCTTCATGAATGCGAATGCAAACGCAACAATACCACTCACGTTTCCTTACCTTTTCATAAAATTTTGTTAGCTGAAAGTTAAATAAGGAAATGAAGGAAAAATTGGTCTAGGTTGTCGAGCTTCATTTTATGTTATTCAGTAGAGATTAAACTGCGCATCATATGTTAACGTTGTCCACATAAAACTGTCGTATATATTGATATTGGTATAACTTTCTTCTATGCACACCTGTGTAGCTAGAATTTGTACGTACTATCTACTTTTTGCATTAGATGAATTTTGCTTTTAAGGCTGCTTCATCATTACCGAAGCGGTTTGCTTTGGCACGAACTGGGGCTCGGTCTTCAGCAAACCAGTAGTTTATCTCCTCTATCGGTACAACTAGAGCTGTCTTGTTATGCGTACATTTGTCTTGCTACTGGTATGGATACAGCTGTTGATGAAAAAAGTCAAGAGTGAAAAGTATGCCAACATATAGAGCGAAATTTAGTGTTTTAGGCATAGAACCTGGTCGAGTTCGACAGCTGGAATATGAATTTACTAGAGTGGAATGGAGATACGGTATGCAAATACTTGGCAAACCGTCCATATTCTGGTTATCTTAGTGACGCATGGGTTATTGCGTAAAATATTGCTAAAATATTGGACGCATAGTCCAGAGATAACTAGCGTTTGCCAAGTAAGTGTAATTTCCATATTTTTCGTTTGTAATGTAAAATATGAATTAAAAGACAACCAAATATTTAGATGCGTAAGAGAGAAATGGGATGCATGTAATAGCAAGAGATTCGGACAAATTGGTGAGTTTAGAATTGTTGGGTAAACCACAAATACCGCAGCTGTTTCAATAGCATCTTACAACCTACTGTTGCCGTAGTAACGCGCATAACCCTAAATGCGTGCTAATAATTGTGCGCACCTAAAATCCAACATTACAGGCGACAATCATTTGGTTGGTACGTGAAACAGCCTCTCAAATTCCTTAGGATGCGCAATTTCTGAATGAGCTTTATGCCATGTTGCAGACAGCAATATGTAGGGCAAGCAACGGTACAGGTAATGCCAAGGATATTGGAAAGCGCCTTCTTAAAGTACAGCTCACTCTCTTAGTGCACCCTGTTTGACACGCTTTATTTGCACTTGTCAGTTCAAATGGGACAAAATTAGAAAACCAAAGTGTCACCCAAAACAAATTTTAGCATGGCATAAATCTAGACTGTAAATGTAGAGTTCCTGTGGAACAATGCATCGAAAGTTGCCAGATGGTCCGTTGAAGCTTGAAAGCGCTGAAACCACATAATGAGTCACAGGCTCTAAGGAAATGATGCTATGGAGTAAAGTATAAGATTCCCAGACAGCGCGAAGTATCCTTGAGCGATCAAAGTGAAAAATGTTAAAATCCACAGGATGGTGCATTAGAATCCAAGCTCTAGGGCGCTACAACATCTATGGTAGCACAGAAATGTCTGTGGGACGTTTCCCGTAAGAACAGGCCCACTCGACACGGGGAGTTACTCCGATCCGAATGAGTATATGACGACTGCGCCAGGTGAAATAGAAGAGGTGAAAATCCGACTGATTGGATCACATCTAGTATGCAAAACCTCAGTGACGACACACTGGATAGATTGCGTTCCTTCATCTTCAATAGAGCGGGTGTTCTTACGGATTGCTGCGCTCCAATCAGCAACAGAACACCAGTTAGTGCTTTTGTGCTCATTTAGTCCGAAATCGTGGCGCAGTACTAAGTTCTTCATGTAAAACTATTCATTCCACAAATAAAGCGCAGCAAATTGACAGCATAGCCAGGAAGCGGAATACCCGAGGTAAAAAGCTACGTCACTTCCGAAAATAACACTGTTTCTACATTCATGTTATATTCTCTTTGAATCGGTTAAACAATCCCGCTACGGCGCAGCCAATTACGAAGCAGGTAGCGCATAAGGGAACTAAACTTAATCATCCAAGCAACTGCTCTTTCGCTTGTGGCAAGATGGCCGATTTTGCCTAAGGTACATCCGTATCATTTTTCTGCATTCATAATCCCATCACTAAACTGAATTTGGCCGTTGAACTCGTAGCCAGTTGTCACATTTATCTTTCATTTACAGAGTATATCTCATAAATTGGTGTTTCCTCTTTCCTGTAGATTGCGCATAAATGTCCCAAACTAAAGTGGTCGTTGAATATTCGCAGCATTACTTGACTCCCAGCGAGGATTGATACAACTATTTATGTTTGCGAGTGGAGGATTGCGGGTTGAGCAACGCCTCCCTTATACATGCTAGTGCAAATCGATCAGGCAGATTCGCAATTTCTCAAAACGGTCACACAAGCATGAGAAGTAAATGTGTTGACTAAAAGCAGGTGACGTGCAATGGGGTACATTAGAATGCTGCCACGTTTTCATTAACTGAACAAAATGTAGGTCAAGACAAAAGTATGATGTGCGTTGCGCATTGTAAACGGACTTACGTTTGCTTCATATTGCTGTTGTTGGAATAGTGATCAATGAATATTTTCAGACAAATTGAAAGTGCAGTCGATTTCGTTCGATCTTCGTTCAATGCATTATTGCCATCTTAACTTAGATGAAAAGTACCACTTTTGCTATTATGTGCCGTAGTGGCAGGCCAACTGGATGCATAATACAAGAAACAATGTTGGATTATTATCGATGCTTCCGGTTTGAGCAAATATTGTTTTATGCTTCTGGGTATTCTGAGCTTCGTAATGTCAATTACGTCGAAAAATCTCTTAACCAGTTATGCTTAAACTGTCTACTAAGTTATACTTCTGATTATGTCATTTCCACGAATTTATAAATTGTAGTCTTAATGTATTAACATTAATAACAACGCCAAGATACACCGTCGGATTAAACATAGCGTGCGGCATCCTGTCCAGCTCGTACAGGTGAATGCGGGTTTCTGTTTGCAAATTTTGCAGGAGAATGACAGTTCTAGTTTTGGATACTTCCGCGTTAAGTTACATAGCATGAAAATTTCCACGGCACATCTCGCGACACTACAGCAGATGCAAGATACGGCTGTGGTTAGAGGGAAATAAATCCCTTTGAGCGGTTAAATGCTATCGTATCATAAAATGCGCCCAGAAATAAAGCATCCATGTTGCGTTCCCAAGAACTAAGGTTGCCATGGTACATACCATTGCAAGCAATTAAGTAGTTTACCTGGTGAGTTGCCTTGGTTTGGTAAACTTTGTGTTAGTAGTTGACACATATATTATTCAGGTATTGAGCATACATGAACTATTGTAAAACGCTTTTTATAACGCGTTTCGTTTCGGCTGCCGGTCAGAGTTGCAGTTTACATTTGCTCTGTAAATGGCTTTTATGTCTAGGTATACTGATCAAACCACATCCTGGTATTCCTAATATCGAAAGGAGGTTCATTTCACATATTCTGCTGTTTGATGAGTATGTAAACATATTACATGCAAGCACTGCTTTAGTGAAGCAAAGCGCCAGGCCATGTGAAATTGATAAAGCTCAACCTAACCCCACAAAGAATATGCTGCATTTTAGCGCTGTCGTTTGCGAAGTCCTGATCCTACGGCATCATATTATTCATGAGTAACTGCTAGGGCCACAAATTTGACAGCTCGCTCCCCGTGATATCGATCCTCGTGCTCAGGCAAAAGGAACTTATATGTATGTTACAAAGGGAGAGATGATAAAACAATGCAAATCGGCACCTTGCCTTCAACACAGAAATGTTAATAGCTTTGACAAATGCATATTTCATATACACTTGGCGGTAACATTAGCCCACAAACGCACTACGCTATCTAAGCGTAGAAAACCTGGAAGGAACTGCACCTCACCACAATCGAGAGCGTATAAGTCAGGGTGAAAATGCTTCCAGCGTTTATGGCTCATTACCAACAAACCTATGAAGAAGACTCTATAAGTGGACAAGTCAACAATGGATTTAGCACGAATAAGGATGGTTTCCAAATTTTCGTGAGTAAAGAGTGATATAGAAATGTATGCATATAAAACATGGAGATGTGGAATTTCAGCAAATCCGACGTGAGCACTTAGTTTGATGTCGCCAGAGCAAACTCTTGTTTATATATCGACTATTAAAATAACAGCCGAAATTACTGCCCTCTTTCGCAGTTGAAACCAAACATACCTGGGAGGTCATCCATTTAATTTGGTGACGCAGTACAGCCAAGAAGAATATCAATGTTATTTTTCACTAAACTTTATTTTGCGTTGGAACTCCCACCTGGCGCAATTAAGTAATTTCCCCCCTACGAGTGTTAATAAATGAGTTGTTAATATAATGATAAATATACACTACGGGATATAGCACCCTGACCATGAAATAACCGCATTAGTTCTGAAAATACATTGGACTGTATCGGAAAAATTAAATTTCAGAAGGAATAATCACAGCTGCTCCATTTCAATTTTCTATGGGGATACATGCAGTTTGCGTGACTCATAATCGACAGTATTTTTATCTTGCACTTTTCACCGTAATCATATTACCCAGTTCGTCCTTGACAGCGAGCAGCCCATAGAAACGAAGCAAACATCTAGATCCTGGACACGTAGAAGCAAGAATTAATCGCTTTCAGTTAAAAGGGCACTTGCGCTGAACCAGCAAAGTACAACTTGATAGCCAAGTTCTTTCTAAGTCACCGAATTCTGTCTTGCTGAAGCCCTCATGAAATATGTGGAAAGATGTATTATCACCGTTTCGCATCAACACGGTTACTGCCGAAACCGCTCCTGTACCACGTACCTTCTGAAAGTACTTGCCAGCTAAACGGAAGCTGCCGACTTTGAGGAGGGAGTTGTCGTTGTATACATCGATATCTCGAAAGTCTTTGATGGTTTCGATCAACGCAATTTCTTAACAAGCTTCAGAGCTGTGCGATCAGCGATCCCATTCCGGGTTGCATATGTGAAATCCTACTATTACATCGTCTTATCTCGCCCGATAGAGATCCGATGTAACGCCATACTGTGATTGGAGTTTCAGAACAGATTGAGCGGATGGACCAATGGAAGGCAGCCATTGCGGATTGGATTCCTGGAATCGGATTAGCCGATATTCGTGTGAATGTTTCATCGTGCTTTGATCTGAAGCACAGGAGGAACCTAGTCGACTCAAAAGGATGGTTAGTTATGGACTGGAACGTGCAACTTATATCAAATAGATTGGCTTGTCAAACATGCTGTAATATTTGCCGACGACTTTGCTGAATAAAGGCTTGTCCCTGAAGGACTGATTTTTGCTGCCCCATCAAGAGCCGTTAAGAAAATGTACTTGAATCTCTATATTTTCAAGTTCATGCGGGTGGTATATTCAATTATTCTAAAATTGCCGGATGATTTAAACCCCGGCGGATTATGATGACAGTGTACTGCCGCCTGTTCCTACAAGGTTATCTCTACAAGGCCCACGACTGGTCAGTTAAGAACAAAGGGTTATTCAACGCTGCAAAACATCGATTGATGAGCACACGCCACCAGAGACATTAGGCATACAAACTAGGGTAACCTTTCGCGTTTCCGGTGAGTATGATCTTGGTGTAGTCGTGTTGTCCGATTACGGTTGATCAAAAGAGGTCGGACAAGCAACCTGAACGTCAATCAGCACTTTGGTCTCCTGCGCAGAGCGTTTGACCGGTTTATTCAAAACTATATATACACAACTGCCCCACGCCTACCTGAAGTCACCGGTTGAATACGCCAGCCAGCTTTGAGATACTAGCACAAGAATAACCTCGCTGCTTCTGAAGACGAAGAGCAGCTCAAAATGTTAAGAGCTTGACTCATCGCCGTTACTAGCAAAGCCTATTTTCATTAAGCGTTTTTGGAGGATTATACCGTCGCCTGCGCAGTGATCTTACTGTTGTGGATCATAATAAGTCCAAAATAAAAATGCAACAGCAGTTATAATAATGGTACTCCGAGGCTATCACTTAATGTTAGTAAAATAGTAAGCAGGCTGGAATGCCCCCGGTGCATTTTCTGATTCCTTGTGTCCCAATGGTAGTAAACTCTCACATGTCCGTCATATCAGCTTCTACTTTTGCTGAATTCAAAGTCTAGTTGCTGAAAATTTACACAACGTGTACTACAACAGTTAGCAAATATTACTGAGAAACAACATGCTATACGCCAAATATCTGAACAAACGAAACATCGGTGAGTGCACTTATAGGCTTTACTTGCGTTTTAATGTTATATTCACATCCCGTCTTCAAACATTACGTGCTTGCATTATCAAGCTTCAATCTTGCATTCACGACAATTCCACTGATCCACTGCTTTAATATTTTACCGATAAAACACCATTGGCAAATTGCCCTATGGTCAATTCTAAAACACAATGCCTGTGAATAAACATATGCAGGTATTTTGAACAAGAATGTCTTTATGTTTAATGGGCCGTATACGGGGATGATAACAAATTAAGCCATAGAGATAAATCTCTTTGGAAAATGCTAACTCGAGAGGTCGGCAGATATTTCTGGGATACAATAATATTTAGTAACTCTGATGCAGATTTAGCATCCTAAACCCGCATCGTTTATATTGCTTAGAGCGTAATGCTTACGTAATGTATACGGACGCGTGTTAGAATATTCATAAATTTTAACAGTCATATTCCAACGTTTAGAAAACCTTCAGTTCCTTGTATTCACATCACCATAATTCCTAACTTGCTGATCGGAAGCAATTTCCAATGGATACGGTTGATTCGTGGAAATCAAATAACATTCACTTAGGATAAAATGTAAGCAATTACACAGATATACGAAGCAAAGAATCCTACTTGGATTGTTTATCGCACCAAGCCAATCCGCATAGATTTATCAGAAACGCAACGCGAATCCACTCAGATTAAGCTGATTTAGATGACCTATATTGTTGTGCTTGTAGGACGATTCGCAAAATATTGGTAAACATTTCCCGGAATATGTTGGATGCAATGACTGCAGATGTTAGAAATTGGATCGGCATAGCAACCTTCTTACAGTTGTAATAAAATCGACGCCAGACATAGCTAGGATGATGCAGCGGAAGTGCGACGTTTCCTCATTACTCTCAAATTGATTAAACGGTCAAGCCAACAAATTACACTTGGAGTGCCTATGTGCGCTTTAACGCGCACTTTGTATCCCAAAGCCCTTTTGTCAACATTGCATTAATTCCGACGTGAATGAATGAAGTGCATCGTCAGCCGGAAGCCTAGTAGCGTAGTAGCGTTAACACTACGAGCCTTGCTGAAATGCGTCACGAAGTCAACTTATCGAACAAGCTATAAGAAAACACGGGAGCAATTATCATATTGACGTATTGCAAAGGAATTACAGAAACCTTTGAATCCAGAGAAAAATAATGTCTTTGCTTTTATTGTTCTACCTTGGAGCTAAGATCTATTGGATTTTGGTTGGTACTTCCCGGTTTGCGCGCATTTCTTAGCTTGTTTGTCTTGATAATGTGTAAACAGCGGCTGCATGCGATCGAATTCGCGCGCACACATTAAATTTCTACCCTCCATTCAATTCGGCCGGAGGGATTGTATCTGACACATGTGCAGATCATAATACTTGGAACAGTGCGCTCGGCGACCATTTCCGTACTTGTTTGTAAAACCAGATATTGTTAGAAACAGTGTGAATTTAACCCGAAATTCGAGTGTTCGGAGAAACCTAACACAATTACGTCTCGTATAATCAATCCATAGATTTATTTATTTAACATTCAGGGTAATACAATACGGATTTAAAATGCAACGATAAGATATCCAAATGAATATGCTAAGGGCTATTGCTCAAATTCGCAAAATTGCCACTTGTTTGTAACAGCTGCCATGTCAGATTAAATAAATGCTTGAAACTCTTCATTAACCGAATAATCACACCCCTACTTTTGGTACGCATAGGGAAAACCATTGTATAAACCGTAATAAATGCAGCTTAAATGTGTCTACTTATACAGGTAGGCTCAAATTTCTCTATTCAGATTTGTCGATAATGTTCAAACGAAGGATGATTTTACGTCAACATTGGGTCTATTATGTAGCGCAGCTTGACATCTTAAGCAATATTCCAAATAATCTAATGACCTGTCATTCGCTAACAATTATAAAAGCAACGCAATGTTTGCGCCTTAGATCATATGCTCATGTGTTACTGCGGGGTGAAAATATTTAACTTTACTCCTTTTAACTGTGACGAACGCAGATTAATCAAGAAGTAGCAAGACGTTTGTCCATCTTGTGTAAATATACCCGTAAGCGTTTACGTTGTTGAATTTAATTACATTTGCACTGTTATTTACAATGCTTAATGGCTTCGTCTACAAAGAATATTGGTCGCTTACAGAAATTAAGGAGAGGATTTAACGAATCTAACCCGATCTTCATTCCATTGAATAAAGCAAGCAAGTTGGAGCCGATGCTGTTCCCTCGCGCTTGTAATCATTCGACGGGATTTATTTATATACACCTTCTGAATTAGTAAAACCTACAAGTAGGCGATGGAGATAAATGTGCTTGAATATGGACATATTTGAATAAACTGACCCTCCGGTTGGGTTTTACCATACTATTGCAGTGCTGCTTCATTACTACGGAAACGTCAAGCGTTGGACTACGTCAAATAATGTAATTTATGTTGTGCAGCGTAGATGGACTTGTGTGGTGCAGATGACACGAGCTGGAATATTCAAAAATACAACACTTCAGGCGCGTCGGAATTTGTTGTCATTCTCGCGGTAGCTCTGTTCTGTCCATGCCATTGGATAAACGCAGGCTGCTGTGTCATACTCCACACAACATACCTGGCGCGCTCAGATGCAAATTAATAAAACGTATGCGATATTACAAATAGGTATATGTCTGATGTCTTATCGTGTCATCTCCTCTCTCACTATGAGGTTGATGTAGCCCTTGACGATTTCCTTTCATATACCACGTCCACTTTAAGCACAGCTGCGAGAGTTAAACGGAATCTCAACAGGCAGTGCACTTGCCTTGATCTATCCCAACATTGGTTGAAATGTAGAAGCAAGCAGATCCAATGAGGTGCGACATGTAAAGCAAACCAGCATCACATAGTAGAATAAGCGGAATTCCAGGCACTTGGTATTTCCATGTAATTTCCGTGCACTGATCGGTTGCACAGTTGTTGGCTAAGTTGTTTTGTATCGATTTATTGGCAATCTTATGCGATGCAGGTTCGCAACTAAGCTTTATTCGTGTCCACCTTCGAAACAGAAAATTAAGTACAGTGTTCTCATTTCAATAGTATTAGATAGATGGTTTGCAATAATAATACTTCCCTTTGAACAAGCTATGCGGAAAGTAGCGCCAAGTGTGTACGAATGGAAGCCTCTGAACAATGTCCAGCTTATAAGCTTTTCGGGGTTATTGAATAAACCCATTCTCTGTACTACGGTTAATTCGTGCTACCAGATAAAGCTTCCAAAAGGCTTTCTGTGCCACACAGGTTTGGTTGGATGACGTAGCTCAACGGTGGCCGAACTGACAACTATTCGGCTTCATGACTGCGAACAAAGAGCACGTAGGAAATAAGCTCCAGTACTCATTCTATCTTGACCACCTAATTCCCTGAGAGAGATTGTACGAAAACGCAAAGTTACATCTAAACGCTTTGGAATTTTCATAAAACCTATGAGCTAATAGCCTTTGGGGACATTTGCTGGTCGATTTTGGAGTATCATTCATGGATTGTTGCCTCATGCAGACTTCTTCTTGATAATCTAAGTAAACTGGTGTTAATTAACCATGTCTTTCAGAGGACAGTAATAAAACCATTCATGCATGCATTTTAGGATTTCGGTTCCACAGCGCCCACCACATACAAGCTAGTTGAAATCGTTTTTCTTCACCAACAGATCAGGCGTTTTCCAATTGTTTCAAACCGTTGACATAAGCATATGAAATAATGTGTTTGAAAAATCCCAATGAGACACAAAGGAATGTCGCTGCTAGATTTTCAGTGAATGCACAACATATGTGTTACGACAAAACGTATACAGTTCATTGCGCAATTTACATGGACTTACGCGTGGTGCATTTCGCGGTACCTGAAACAGTTTTCAAGCAATACTATCAGACTGCAGTTGGTGTATTATTTGCTTTCTTCTAACGATGCAACGATTAATTTCATTCAAACACGTACCAATCTAAACAGAATACATTGAGCTATTCTTGTATCAATTAGTTGAATTGGTTAATTTTACGTCGACATCCAGGATTAGTGTCCAAACTTGCGACAATTTCACTCAGTATGATACATCCACACCCGCACATGGTTGCAATAGTGGTGGGGCGGATAACTATAAAATTCAATCTTGGTGAAGTAACACAACGTGGATCACAACGCAACCAGATGCACCGAAGTGCAACAATTTAGGCCTAGCAACATCACCTCGCTACAACTTCGGAATTGTAGGCCACCCCAATCTACGTGTATCGGATGCAAGTAAATAGTCTATATAGTTGCAAAAAAGTCACGGTGTGCCATTAATCAAATCTATTTGAAAGGTTAGGGAATGAGAATCTTGGTTCTATAGTAAGATTCCCCGCCACAAGCAAGGTGTCCGATTTCCGGCTTTCCAGGAACAATTGCAAGTAATTGACCAGTTCATTTAGGGTTACGGTAACTAATAGTCCGTTTACAGAAAATCTACACCAGCCGTCCCATATTTCTGTTTGTTGTAGCTTTTATCATTTGGGAAGCTGAGTTGCTCACGCTTCGCAGATGCATGCAGATAATTGCACAA
>CALYDF020004828.1:0-15016 GCA_944474145.2 Dicrocoelium dendriticum | reverse complement strand
GGGACCAGATGACCTTCCTCCAGCCCTTTTCAAATTCGGAGGCTCTGCTCTTGTTGATGCTTTACATAATTTACTAGTGAAACTATGGGAGCAGGAGACTATCCCAACCGACTGGAGCCGCTCCGTTATTGTTCCCATCTTCAAAAGAGGCTCGCGTTCAGAATGCGGCAACCATAGAGGAATCAGTCTGATCTCCATCGCCTCCATAATCCTTCACAGACTGACTGGCACTCGTGAAAGTCAGATTCGTGAAGAGCAAGCCGGGTTTCCATGTGGTCGTAGCTGCATCGACCACATCTTGCGTCAGTTGTTGGAGAACCGTCACACATATTGGCGGCCCATCGTAGTCGTGTTCCTCGACATCAAAGGTGCCTTCGATTCGTTTCATCGATGTGCCCTTTGGAATTGTCTACTCAGGAAAGGTGTGCCACAGAAATATGTAAATATTATCCAAGCATTATACGCGCATAGCACGGGAAGAGTGAGGGCTTACGGCAAGCTGTCGCCACCCTTCAATATCTCCAGCGGTGTGGGACAAGGATGCCCGTTGTCACCTTTTCTCTTCAACTTCGCTATTGACGAAGTCATGGAGATTGCATTTACAGGATATGACTTGGAAGGTGTGGAGCTACTCCCAGGAGAACGACTTATTGACTTAGAGTATGCAGACGACATTGCCCTCATCTGTGACAGCTCCCAGACGTGCCAAGCAGCGATGAACAGATTAGCACTAGCTGTCAGCCGCTTCGAGCTTCGCTTTGCACCATCGAAATCCAAAGCGTTCCTCAAAGATGGGCAGGGATCG
This sequence comes from Dicrocoelium dendriticum, assembly GCA_944474145.2. Taxonomy (NCBI): domain Eukaryota; kingdom Metazoa; phylum Platyhelminthes; class Trematoda; order Plagiorchiida; family Dicrocoeliidae; genus Dicrocoelium; species Dicrocoelium dendriticum. The sequence continues at coordinate 14,211 of CALYDF020004828.1, read as the reverse complement.
CCTCCTCCCTGACCCTTGGTGGGGATCAGCTAGAAGTCATTCGGAAATTCAACCCCCTGGGAAGTCGTATCAGAGCTCTGGGGATCGAAGACGAGATTACGAATCGTATAGCAAAAGCTCGAAGTGCTTTTGCTAACCTTCGCCACTTATGGCGGCGGCGCGACATCACTCTCGCCCTGAAGGGTAGAGTGTACAATGCAGCAGTACGTTCGAACCTACTTTACGGTTGCGAAACCTGGCCCCTAAGATCGGTGGACATGAAGAGGCTATTTACGTTCGACTATCGGTGCCTTCGCAGTTTGGCTCACAGCTGGTGGAAACACCGCGTGAGTAACGAGCGTGTTCGACGCCTTGTTTACGGCACAGAAAAAGGAACTGAACCGCTCAGCACCGTCATTTCACGCATCAGGCTCTGATGGCTGAGCCACGTGTTGCGCATGTCAGCCCACCGACTTTCACGACGTGCGCTGTTTGCTCACCGGGGATGTGGATGGAAGAAGAGGAGGGGTGTCCTAGAGATGACTTGGTCCAGAGGAATGAAGACCCTCACTTCGGAGCTGGCTTCGGTTGGAGCGTCACGGCTCCCTGGTTAGGGTCCGAAAGACGGTGAACACGTTTGACTGGATACACTTGCTGACATGGCAAGGAGCAGACCTCAGTGGCGTTCGTGCTGTGAGTTTCTTTGTCCCTCCCCATACCTTTTAGCCTCCCCCTCCACCTACGATTACATTTCGTAGGGTAAAACGTAATCATTTTTCTTTTTGCCTAGCCGGCTGGAAGCTTACCGGAACGATGCCTATCCGTTGCTGGTAACTCAGCTGGCATGCAAATGTTGTATTTATTTTCCTTTTCATATAGGTATTGCGGCACAGTAGCTGAGATGTTTCCCACCTCTAGCTGACGTGTATAATAATAATAATAATAATAATAATGTAAATTGACCAGACATGGACAGTGACGTTTCGTTTAGGAACAAATGACCAGTACTTCTGTATCAGCGCTTTGTACGACGATAGCGCAAAATCCGTGCTGAGAGGCGGGATCAATCGACCTTGGAATTCTGTTCAACAACCATGTCCTGAGTCCGGAGGTGAACTCAGTTGCTCCGAATCGCATCGGCAGGATAACAACCGTCATAGCATCAACGCATGGCCAAGTAGTCGATTGCCGTCCGATTGCAGAGTGAAATAAGTATGTAGGAAACGGAAACCTATGAGACTGCCAAACACGTTACATTGTCACGTTCGCGTTATAACAACTGCCGTAACCATGTTCTGTGTCACCATATTTATTATTTTTATTATTACTCAACAGTTGATCAATGTACAACTGGCAGTGCCACAACACAGTTAACAAAAAAACGGGTAGTCAGTGAAAGGGTTTGGAAGGTTTAGGTTAATATGTTGTGTGGGTAAAGATCTCCCCGGTTGTCCAGGCCGAGGAGGAGGGTTGACTTAAGGGATCATGTCTCCAGAAAAGTGTTCTGAGGTATTATCGAAGGTTCCTTGGGTTAATTAAGCATCTTATGCTACCTAGACGATTCAAAACATACAGAAATCTGTAAAAATGCGACTGGAAAGGACTGGGAATATTTTCTGAGTGTTCGATTTCCGTCCGAAAATCGTCAGGCCGTAGCTTTCTTCGGACAGTCATCCGATGGAAATAAATCACTACGTGGACACGTGCTATCAGGGAATAATTAGGGATAATGAGGAAAATGCAGAATGAGAACAGGACAAAATGGAGCAGTTGCATTAGGGAATAAACAGCCAGGTTGGAAAATTAGAATGCGAGAGTGCCATTGGTTGCGCCATGTCCAATAATGTGTCCAGCCACTGATGTGGCGCGTCCAGAGGCCTTCATTCACGAAGACGGCACGTATCCACCAAATTGTCTTTCGGTCAACTTGTGCATGCCTTTAGACCACATCATCGAAAATCCAGCTCGAAGCTTCACCCAACTGTGCAGCGATGCATGCCGAAGAAGACGGCGGTCAACAGGAATGCGAAGGACACAACCTAGTTGACGCAAGCCTCAAACTTAGCAGACGTTTCAGAGAGGCATCAGGGGATTTTATAAAAACATCAACTAGCGGACGTGAGCATTGCTCTCACGATGTCATCACAAATGTGAACAATAATGCACAAGTGCCGGTGAGTGAGAGGTGGTCATGTTCCTGATACATATACAATCCAACCTGCCATGGCGGCCAACTGTCTATGGCGACCAGCCAAAAATATCCCCAACATTTTCTCCTATGAACCATATCCCATATGTCGAAGGCGACAACTTGTTGTCGGTCCTTGAGTGGTCACTTTAGACAGGTTTGACTATAGTAACACTAGCCTTAACGCAGTGCCATAGGTGATAGACAAACCAGTATTTCTTCACAACCGTGAATCTGAAGGACGAAAAGCAACGCCTCAGCCTGCAACATCGTGGCCAGCACCATAAAAGCCAGGAACTCCGCTCCCGGGAAACCTACAGCGACCACCAACCTCAACCCTACTCCACCTGTTATCAATCGACCTGGTAGGGAGGTCAATTATCCAGTTCGTCTTTCTGACATCGTTACCGTGTTCTTTTCCATACAGCATATCCCTTATTATCATCATCATCACCAACAGCCGCACATCAGCCATTTGAACTGATGCTTCGCTGCCACACAACCGTGAGGAGCTATGAAATAAAGAGGGACAGAAGGGGGACTTACCTGAAAACTTTAATGTTCTAAGCAAACATTCGGAGTCAAGGCGCTTACACCTTGTGTAGACAACATACCGTCACAAACAGCTGGCTATCGTGCAAAGACAAGGGAGCATCGGCGAGACAGCTTCCTTGCGGCTTTCACTGCCACGCGTCATAACCAGCTATTACCCCGCAGAGAATTCAACACCAAACACACTTTAAACAGACAATCCGATTAGGAGACGACAGCAGACGCGCCACTGGTGTCGGTTGCGAGCCACGTCCTGTAAACTCTCAAGCCAAGCACAATGCGAGTCATGTGGACCCCAGCCAGGAAGACGAGACGCACAAATGGCATCTAGTTTGGTCGTCAGTGACTTCATTTCCCGCTGCCAAGTCAACTTCCATCCACCTCGAGCACTGCGACATCCTACACCTGGTAGACTGAACAAGGCCCTCCTACGTAAGCGGTGACCAAGCATACGTAGCACGTGCCCAAGTCAACGCAACTTATTCAGTGTTATCTGTTGTTCTAAGGAGTTAGCATGGTTATCACTACCTAGTACTCGCCTACACACATCATCGTTGCGGATACTCTGGTGTCATGCGGCACCAGCAATGCTTCGCAAACAACGATGATCAAACACTTGAAGGCGCCTCAGATCTTCAGACCGAAGGGGCCAAGTCTCACTGCCATAGAGCAGAACGGCCCTCACTGTGGCCTTGTACACACGGCCTTCCAGACGGAGGGAAACTCCCTTCTGTCGCCAAAGATGCCGACGATTCAAGAATGTAGTTCTGGCCTCTGCATTACGTGAGCTCACGTCAGTTTCTATGCGCCCATCATTGCTGATACAGCTGCCAAGATAAGTGAATTGATCAACCACCTCGAGTTCCTCGTTAGCAAGCGTCAAGGGATCATCAAGTGACTGGTGGTACTGCAGCAACACTTTGCACTTTGAAGGTGCGAAGTGCATACCAAATAATGGGACCACTCTGCATTAGCTATTCAGGGTTGATTGTGCAGCCTCAACATTGTCGAAAAGCAAGACGATATCGTCCGCATAATCTAGATCAACTAACCTTTCAATAGGCAGCACCCCAAAACCTACATCGTGAGATTCCGCAAGGGAGCACTCCATGATAGCATCCATGACGAAATTGAACAAAAATAGGGAAATGGAACAACCCTGACGAACACCACTTGTGGTCGGAAAGCTATCCGATAGCACATCATAGACGCTGACGCGACCTGTAGTGTTCGAGTATAGATCACGTAGGATGTTCACATATTTCGTGGAAACACCTTTCCGCCTAAGTATCTCGAACAGAATGCATTGATCGACTGAATCGAACGCACTCTCGAAATAGAAGAGCACAGCTATCGGTCTACGGTATATGTGGCGCTGCTCTAGGATCTGCCGCAGAGTGTATATATGGTCTATACACCCACTTCCTGGGCGGAAACCGGCCAGCTTTTCTCTAATCCGAGATTTCCGTTCCGCAGTGAGGCGACGAACGATGATCGACGCCAGTAATTTTGTCACAACTGGCGTTAGGCTAATACTCCTGTGCTTAGCACAGTGTTTGTGACTGCCCTTCTTGTATATTGCCACTGTAATCGATTCACTCCAATTAGCCGGGACACTTCCTTCCAGATACGTTCGAATATTGAGGTCAGTACTTTGCAGAAGACCTCATCTAAATCCTTAAATATTGCAGGTGGGAGGGAATCCGGGCCAGCGGCACGAAAACGGTTGAGGGCTGTGATCGCCTTTCGGACCTCGGCCTCCGACGGAGGCTCTAAACTAACCGTCCATGGCTCGTGTTGCATTACCTGAGTAGGAATAAGTCCGGGAGCAGGGGGCCAGCTGAACTGATCTTCAAAGTGTTCAGCCCAACGAGCCATACGGCGCTCCTTATTGTGTATCAGCGCACCCGCGCTGTCCCTAATTGTCTCACTGACGCCTTGTTTCCTGGGACCAGTGGTGCGGATCAGCTGGAAGAGCTTGCGGTAATTGCCTACTGCTCCTGCCTCCTCCATTTCTTGAGCCCGACTGGTCCACCAGGCTTCCTTGTCAGCACGTAGGCTCCGCTTCAGTTCACCCCTAATAGCCCATCTGGTCACATTGTGTTCAGAACCAGCCGGGAGGTGTCTTCTAGATTCCAACAGGTTCACCGACCTCTCGGATATCCAGTGACTGGTGCGGTGACGACTGATAGTGCCACAAACAGATGCTCCTGCGTCGTGCATAGCGGCCGAGATCCTATCCCACTGGAGCTCAGTGTCATTAGGACAAGACAGCCAAAGTTCGGTACACAGTGCTTCTTGACAGGCTTGCCTGACCGAGGGCTGGGACAATTTCTCCGTTGCCAATCGGAGGAAACGCCTTGTGCGCCTTCCGGTAAAGTTCATGGAGAAACGACAGCGCACCAAGGCATGATCAGAGTCGACACAGGTATTCCAATACGAGAGGCAATCCGGGATGGAACCACGCCACCTGTAACTTATGGCTATGTGGTCAATTTGGGTCCATGGCAGGCAGAACCGAATCTCATTCCGCACATTTTTGGGATAGATGTGTGTTGTGTCTCCGAAACAAGCATACAAGATAACAGCGTTGCGATAAAGCTTCGACTCCTTGGTTCAGAATCTGACGACAACGACTACACTGTTCGCGTCTCTGATGATACCGACTCAATGGCTCAAGGTATTTACGGAGTTGGTATCGCCCTCAGCAGACATGCTGAAAGTAATCCACTCGACTGGATACCGGTGAACAGCCGCATGTGTGCTGTTAGACTTCGAACCTCTATTGGGGCTAATACGCACCGTATGAAGACAATGTTCCTTTTCATCACCTCCATTTACGCTCTTATTGACTGTAGTTCGGGGAGTAGCAAAGATGATTTATACCACCATCTTTCATCTCTTCTCCGCATGGCGAAGAATAATGACATCGTGATTGTTGCTGGTGACTTGAATGCTCAAGTGGGTCGTCATTTAGACTTTGTACTGCATCTGGGAGGCCGCTTCGGAGTCGATGCAGGCCGAACAGACAGTGGTGATCGATTCCTAGAAGTGTGCGCTGACCACAATCTTTATATTAGCAACGCTGCTTACCAGCACAAAAATTCACACCGAATTCCTCAATGAGCTGGAGTTAAATTGAGCATATTGTCATTAGTTAGAGGTGGCGCACATCAGTCCAAAACTGTCGGTCAACTTAGAGCACATGCTTGGATTCCGACCATGCTCTAGTACGCGTACGCTTGTCGCTCACTCTTCTCACTCCAACAAAGCGCCCATCTTCTAACCTTCTTAACTGTAACTTGAACCCGCAGTCTGCGCTTCAACAATTTCATAACGAACTGTCCTACCAATTATCAATGATGAATGTGGTTGAGGAGCCGAACGCTGACTGGGATCCTCTCATGTGTGCCATGAAGAATGCCTCTGACGCTTGCTGTGCACCCGACTTAAGACGTGGTAATGGCGAACGGATCTCTGAGGTATCGACCCGTTTGATCGAAGCGCGCAAACATGTTCCGATGGGCACGGGATTTCAGCGTATCCGTAACTCCCTGAAACGACGTATGACAAGGAATCCTCGAGTTAACCGGGAACGTTGGTGAGTTGCGAAGACTCATGAGAAGGAGAAAACCAGCGCTATTGGGAACAGCTGGATGCTACTCCAGCTCATCCGGAACAAAGGTCCGAGAAAGCCATCCGTTAGCGAAACAATAGCTGAGAAACGTGGACAGTTGATCCATTCTCTGCGCCGTCGACTAGCCCGTTTGCTGGGATATTTGGAGGAGCAGTTGAGCAGGCCTTCTGCGACACTGCCGCTTGCCCAATCACCTGAGCCGGCGTGAAAAGTAAACGACACACCTCTCACTTTGGAAGAGATTCGACATGAGCACACCGTGATAAAACGAAACAAGGCTCCGGGACCGGACGACATTCCACCATCTTTGATGAAAGACGGTAGTGGCCTTTCGTGGATTGGACTTGTTTCTCCTTTTAACATGATTTGGGACACTGAATAAATGCCTTCAGACCCGTGACTGTCAACTGACGTGCCAATCCTCAACAGATGTCAGCGTACTTGGTGCGAAAATCATCGAGGCATTGCGTCATTTCCACTGCCCCCAAAGTCATCATCATCATCATCATCATTACACGTTAGCTGGAGGTGGAAAACACCTCAGCTATTGTGCTGCAATACAAAAGACAAGAAAAGAAAAACAAACAGTGGCACGCCCGCTGAGCCCCCAGTAACGGATGGACATCGTTCCGGAGAGCTAACAGCTGGCTGCCGTAAAAGAGACTCGTATTATGCCTAACAAGTGAGATCGTGATTGGAGGGGGGTTCTAAACAGGAGGGGGATGGACAAAGGAACTCACAACACAAACGCCATTGGGGCCGGCTCCAAGCCATATCAGCAAGTGTGTCCAACCAAACGTGTTCACCGTCCTTAGGACACCCCAGCCAGGCAGTCGGGATGCACCAACCGACGCCAACTTCCAAGTGAGGGTTTTCATTTCTCTCGGCCAAGTCACCACTTGGCCTCCCCTCCTCTTCTTCCAACCGCACTCGCAAAGCGCAAACAATGCACGTCGCGGAAGTCGGTGTGCTGGCATGCGCAACACGTGGCCCAGCCATCGGAGCCTGGTGCGTGATATAATGGTGCTGAGCGGTTCACTCGCTCTTCCTGCACCAAATACGCAACGTCGAACACGCTCATTGCTCACGCGGTGTTCCCACCAGACATGAGCTAAGCTGCGAAGGCAACGATGATCGAATGTGACGAGCCTCTTCATGTCTGTCGACCTGATGGGCCACGTTTCACAGCCATATAGGAGAGTTGAACGGACGGCTGCGTTGTAAACTCTGTCCTTCAGGGCGAGAGTAATGTCGCGTCTGCGCCACAAGTGGCGGAGATTGGCAAAAGCACCTCGAGCTTTTGCTATGCGGTTCGTAACCTCACCTTCAATCCCACGGGTGCTAATATGGCTGCCCAGGTACTTAAATTCCTGAACGACTTCTAGCAGATCACCACCAAGCGTTAGTGCAGGGTTGGGTCCCTGCCAATCTTGGAGAAGTACTTTGCATTTCGATGGAGCAAAGCATAGCCCAACACGATTGACAGCCAGTGCTTATCGGTCCAGAGCTTTTTGACATGTTTGAAAGCTGTCACAGATTAGGGCAATATCGTCTGCATACTCCAAGTCAAGAAGTCGATCACCAGGATGTAGCTCCACACCTTCTAGGTCGTGTCCAGCGAACGCTGTTTCCATGACTTCATCAATAGCGAAGTTGAAGAGGAAAGGTGACAGCGGGCATCCTTGTCTCACACCGCTGGTGATACTGAAGGGTGGCAAGAGTTTGCCACAAACCCTCACCCTGCCCGAACTATACGCGTACAGCGCTTTGATAATGTTTACATATTTATCAGGCACACCTTTCCTCAGCAGACAGTCCCAAAGAGCACATCGATCGACTGAGTCGAAGGCACCTTTTATGTCAAGAAACACGACAACGGTGGGTCACCAATAAACATGGCGGTGCTCCAACACTTGACGCAATGTGAAGATGTGGCCGATGCAGCCCCGGCCTCGACGAAATCTGGCTTGCTCTTCACGGTCCTGGCTTTCACGGGTGCCAGTCGGTCTGTGGAGAATGACAGAGGCAAGCAATCTAGTGGCGATCGAAATCAGACTGATCCGTCTATGATTGCCGCATTCTAAACAAGATCCTCCCTTGAAAATCGGGACAATGACGGAGCGGTTCCAGTCTGTCGGGACTGTTTCCAGCTCCCAAAGTTTTACTAGCAACTGGTGTAGATCATCTACTAGAGCAGGTCCACCGAATTTGAAGAGGGCTGGGGGAATGCTATCTGCCCCTGCGGTCTTATGCAATTGCAACAGCCACAAAAGTTCTCACGGGTATCATTCTATGACGACTTACTGGTCCCCGTGAGGAGCGTATCACTGAAAGTCACGCTGGTTTTCGCCCTGGCCGTGGTTTCATCGACCACATATTTACTGTTCGCCAAGTTTTAGAGCAGAGACACATTCAGACGACCGACTATGGTGGTTTTCCTTGACTTGAAAGCCGCCTTCGACTCTGTTGACCGCGCCAGGTTGTGGCACTGCCTATCCATGAAGGACGTGCCAGCTAAACTCCTTTTCATTCCGAAGTCCTTTAACCGTGGCTCCCGAGCCCGTGTAAGGGTCCACGGGAAACTTGGCTCTGAGTTCCCCATGACAAGTGGGGTTCGCCAGAGTTGTCCTATATCTCCTTTCCTCTTCAACTCTGATCGAAATGATCATGTGTGACCCGGTTCCATCAGACTATTCGGAAGTGGAAGTTCTGCAAGGCCACCGACTGACAAACCTGAAGTATGGGGATGACATAATTCTCCTTGGGTCTGATGCGTTGGCTATGTAAACATCACTGCAGATTTGTGCGTAGCGCTGCACAGCTCGGCATGTACTTTGCACCTTCAAAGTGCAAAGTGCTGTTGCAGGACTGGGCCGACAGACCTCCAGTTTTAGCTATTTCCGAACAGCCACTGGATGTGGTGGATCGGTTCACGTAACTTGGTAGCTGTGTCATCTCTGGTGGTCACATCACCCAAGTGGATATTTCGCGTATCAGCAAAGACCGTGTGGCTTTCCATAGGCGCAACCATCTGTGGAGACAGTGGGATAACTGCTTGTTAGTGAAAGATAGGATGTATATGGTTGCGTTGTGTTACTATATGGATCAGAGACATAGTCACTTCGCAATGAAGACTTCAAACGCTTGCCGTGTTTGACCACCAGTGCTTCCGATGTCTTGCTCATGTTTGGTGGGAACACCGGGTGAGCAATGCTGAGGTCCGCCAGGTGGTTTATGGCAAGAAGTCTTCTGGTGCCTTCCTCGATTGTTTGATAAATATTGGTCGCTCGCGTTGGCTAGGTCATGTCCTCCGTATGCCCGTTGATCGGCTTCCTCGGCGTGCGTTAAACGCCGTAGCTGCACCAAGTTGGGCGAAACCTCGAGGTGGCCAGTCCATGACGTGGCAAAGAAGCTTGGAGGAATTGACTGAGAAACTTGGTCAGGCTGGTGAGTGTCCTCTTACTGGATGGAGGCCTCAGGACAGTCCACACCAAAAGTTGGAGGCGCTGTCAGATATGGCGCAGTGAAGAAATCAGCGCTGTTCCTGCATTAAGCTACTTTCATCTAGTCGTTAATTTTCGTTCCATTCTGATTAGTCTAACACATTTCCTTCTTGCTAACATTTTCTCTGCATGCTATTCGCATCTAAGCTCAGTATCTTACAGGTGCTAGTTATTGTTATCCTTGCGATGTGAATGGTGGTAACTGGATCCACCGCACTTTGGTGCTCGGATCATAGTTGATCACCTGAAATGAATTGAACGATTCGCTAGTCATTCGAACCCTTACGGGTGAAATGTGTTAGGCTGTATACAGCCTTCATCAAGCCTCATCTAATATACTGCGTGAAAGCTTGTGCTACCTGCTTAATCCGGGACAAGATGAAAATGGAGCGGGTCTTTTGGGGTCGGCACTAAGATGATGTATGAATTAAGACGCTTAGATTTCCCGCTGCAATATCGACCGCATGGGGGGCCTGATCCTCACTTATTACATTAGCATGGGTCAACTTGGCACCGATTTAACGCATTTCTTCCATTCAATGAGAATGCCAACCCCATGGTCATCCAAGGAAGTTGCACATGCCTCGATGTGATCAGGTTGCGGCTGACAGTCGGTTACCATATGGAGTTACTGCCGCTTGGAATACCTTACAGAAATACGTTGTGCTGGCACCCACGGTAAGAGAGTTCGAGCATCGATGGGATGCGCTTGGTTTCAGCTACAAACCTTCCCATACATCCTCTATTAAAACTTCTCATACCGATTTGATCGCTCGCCAGTTTCAATGCCTCGATTATATTGGTTGCTATTTTCCTCTTAGTTTCCTTTCGCCTCCTTTCATTAGGTTTTCTTTCCACTTCCAGTACACAGCACAGTGGGGACAACCAGTGCATGGCACGCGGACATGGAACGGTTTACCGTGGTGCAATGTGCGCGTGCCGATTTGACACTCTCAAATGCGAAATCATCAATACATATTAAGTGAGCATGGGAAACACCTCAGCTAATATGCCGCAATATAAAAAATATAAGACACTAAAAATAACACTAAAATTCAAAAATCAAGCAATATAATGTTAAATAGCATATTATAATTTTCCTTGAAATCGTGATTGGAGGGGATCTAGAGGCAAAAAGCATCAGCAGTACGCCGGTAAGCAGTAACGATGCTTTGCTGCTGCTTAACCCCCACCGGTCACACGTGGGCTAAGGATACTGCGATGGTCGCTCTTTCTCTATCCAGGCTAGAAGCTGCGCCATCAGATTACTAGGCAAGCTTGTTACCTTTAAGGTACGGGCCGGGAGAGGGGGATGGACAAAGAAACTCATAACACAAACGCCATTCAGGCTGGCTCCTAGTCATGTCAGCAAGTGTGTCAAAACAAACAAGTCCATCATTTTTCGGATCTCGGCCCGGCAGTCGGGATGCACAAACCGACGCCAACTTCGAAGTGAGTGTTTTCATTCCTCTTGACCAAGTCATTGCTTGGCCTACCCTCATTCTCTTCCATATAGACCCCGGGCGGTCGAACCACGCAAGTCGCAGCAGTCAGCGGGCTGACATGCGCAACATGTGGCCCAACCATAGGAACCTGGTGTGTGATGTAATGGTGATGAGCGATTCACTCGCTCTTTTTGCACTAAATACAAGCCACCATCATCAATACAACAGCAGCACTACATCAGCCATGTGAACTGATGCTTCACCGACAGACAACCATAAAGACTTAAGGAAGAAAGAATAATAAGAGGGAGGGAAGAGGGACTTGCCGGGAAACCTTAATGTTCTAAGCAAGCATTTAGGGTCGAGGCGCCTACCCCGTGTGTTACCAACAACATACCGTCACAAACAACTGGCTATCGTGCAACGATAAGGCGGCATCGGCGAGACAACCTTTTTGCGGCTTTCACTGCCATGAGTCATAATCAGCTATTACCCCGCAGATAGCTCAGCACAAAACACATCTTAATCAGGCAATCCGATTAGGAGACGACAGCAGACGCGCCACTGGTGTCGATTGCCAGCCATGCCCTGTAAACTCTCAAGCCAAGCACCATGCGGTCATGTGGACTTCAGCCCGAAAGGCGAGACGCACCAACGGCACCCAGTTTAGTTGACAGTGACTTCATTTTCCGCTGCCAAGTCCACTTCTGTTCGCCTCGAGCCTTGCGCCACCCTACACCTGTCAGACTAAACAAGGCCCTCCTAGGTAAGCGGTGACCAGGCATACGTAGCACGTACCCAAGTCAACGCAACTTATTCAGTGCTATCTGTTGTTCTACTGAGCTAGCAGGATTATCACTATCTAGTACTCACCTACGCACATCATCATAGCGGACACGCTGGTGCCATGCGGCACTAGCAATGCCTCACAGACAACGATGATCAAGGACTTGAAGACGCCTCAGATCTTCAGACAGAAGGGGCCAAGTTTCATTACCATAGAGCAGGATGGTCCTCGCTGTGGCACTGTATACACGGCCCTTCAGACGGAAAAAAACCCTTCTGTCGTCAAAGGTGACGCAGGTTCAAGAAGGCAAGTCTGGCTTTTGAAATGCATTAAGTGACTTCAGTTTCTATGTGCCTATCGTTGCTGATGCAGCTGTCAAAGTAAGTGAATCGATCAACCACCTCGAGTTCCTCATCATCATCAATACACGTTAGTCGAGGGTGAGAAACACCTCAGTTAATTTGTCGCAACCAGATACACGACGCCGAAAATATTTATGGCTCATGCTGCCAAGATAGCGATGGTCGAATGTAAGCAGCCTCTTTAGGTCTGTTGACCTGAGGAGCCATTTTCACAACCGTATAGGAGAGTTGTACGGACGACTGCATTGTAAACTCTACCCTTTAAGGCGAGACTGATGTCGTGTCAAGGCCACATATGGCGGAGAGTGGCAAAAGCACCTCGAACTTTTGTTATACGGTTCGCAATCTCATCTTCAATCCCACAAGCGCTAATATAGCTGCTCAATTTCTTGAATTGCTGAACGACTTCTAGCTGATTACCACAGGGGTAGGTCGCTGGCAATCATAGAGGACTCTGCACTTCAAAAGAGCGAAGCATAGCCAAAAACAATTGACAGACAGTGCTAATCCATCCAGTGCTGCTTGGCATGTTTGGGCGCTGTCACATATGTGGGCAATGTCGTCCGCATACTCCAAGTCAAGAAGTCGCTCACCAGGAAGCAGCTCCGCACCTTGTGCGTCGTGCGCAGCGAATGCTGTTTGCATGACTTGGTCAATAGCGAAGTTAAAGATAAAAAAAGTGATAGCGAACAAGCTTGTGTCGCATCGCTGGAGATATTGAAGGGTGGCGAAAATTTGCCATAAACCCTCACTCTGCCCGAACTATGCGCGTATGGCGCCATGATAATATTTGCGTATTTATCAGGCACATGTTTCATGAGCAGACAGACCCAGTAGTAGTAGTAGTAGTGTAGCATAGTTGTATAGTAGTGTAGTATGTTGCGTTTTTGTATCACCTTGCTCTCATTATTTTTCGCGGTATTAATCACGTGCATCCTTTTGCTTTCAGCTCATAGTGGTATTCTGTCAGATGATTACAGTCTAATCTACGAAAAGGTTTGTCTTCTCGCTCAACTGTCCTACCTTGTGTCTGAGTCCATATTTACTACAATTTAGTCATCTGACAAAGCGACAAAGGAACGCTTCCTTCGACCGGAACGTTTCGCCGCCGATCCTAACTCACCAGATGCCTCCGACGCCTGGACCCATTGGCTTCGCAGTTTGAGCAATTTCCTGGATTTAATTAACGATCTCTGTCCTGACAAACTGAAGATACTGATTAACTATCTTGCCCCGTCTGTTTATCGCCACATTTTTGATTGCCAGGAAGACGATGTTGCCATTGCCAAACTGGAATCTCTGTACATACAACCGAAAAACGAAGTTTTTGCACGTCACATGATTTCCACTTGAAAACAGGACGTCAGTCAATCCGTGGGACAGTATCTGCAGAAGCTTCAGTCGCTCGTTAAAGACTGCAACTTCCAGGCCGTCACTGCGGAACAACATAGCGATGAATAGGTGCGAGACGCCTTCATCGGTGGACTCCTATCATATCCTATTCGCCAGCAATTATTGGAACATAAGACGCTAGACTTGAAGACAGCGGTCGACCAAGCGAAAACACTGGAAATGGTACACAAACAATCGGATGCCTTTCGTGGGCCTACTGACCACTCTATCAGCCACACGTACGGAATTGCATTCGATGCCCAGTGTGTGCCCATAGAAACCGCCCCCTCCTATTACTCCGCTCGCTGTCACCTGCTCAAACTGTTTCTTCGGTGGTTATGCACGTCATCCACGCTCTCAGTGCCC
>CALYDF020004827.1:0-14995 GCA_944474145.2 Dicrocoelium dendriticum | reverse complement strand
ACAGTTTGGTCCGCTCCAATTTATCAGCAGTGCCACACTTTGCTTTACACAGTACACGTGTCATGCGCATATAACGCATATCACGCTGACGTACGATGGCATAGCCAAGCAGGTGAGCGTGACTACTCCGTGGGTGCGTCCAAGTTGCTATATCACTCGCCATGAGTGCCAACCGAGTGTTCGTGATCGTCAGGCCGTTAGTGGCATACAGTGAGAGCAGCATGTCACCTTTCACATTTGCTGAACCAATGCCACGCGGACCGATAGCATCTGTCAACACCGATTCATCACGTCCAACGTGCATGTTGAAATCACCCAGCAGAAATAGTCGATCACTCCTCGGCACAGACAGTATCACGGAGGATAGCTCAGTGTCGACCTGATCACGCGTGTCATCAGGATAATACATGGTCGGATCGTACGTGCTTATAAAGGAGACAAACTTACCACGTCCAAGTCGTAGGCGAACAGTCATCAGTCTCGCGTTGATGCCTCTTGGTTCGCCCACGAGCTGGCCATGGAGGCGATCGGATATTGCAAATCCGACCCCATGTTCACGTGGTGCTGAGGCGGCGTTCCCCACCCAGTAGAATGTGTAGCCAGCACCTGCTTCATGCAACTTGCCTTTCTCAGCCAGCGGAGTTTCCCTGAGCATCGCAATACCGATGTGGTAACGTGCCAGCTCCATCGCGACCAGTGCAGTGCGTCGCTCTGGGCGCTCACTGCAGTTCCGGTCCAGTAGTGTGCGCACGTTCCAGCACCCGATGCTGAGTGCTTTGCGTGCAAGCATACGACTGTATTGGGGGCAATCACACGCGAGGTGGTCGTTGTGCTTCGGAGGTTTGCTTGAAGGACTCCACCCGGAGCCTGTGGCTCAATAGCCTTACCCACAAGTCAGTGGGTGATTTGGAGGTTTGCCTGAGGGACCCCGCCCGGAGCAAACGGCCCTCAAGCAGATCCTAATCTGTCTCTGCAATCACATTCCCGAGCTGGATCTGCTTCCTACTGCCTTGTTGGTCAGGCTATTGAGCCAAACCGGAGCCTTTGGCAGTGAGGAGCAGATCCAGGCCGTGAATGTGATTGCAAAGACAGATTGGGATCTGCTTGACAGCAGTCACACGCAGCCTTTGAGGTACTGGAACAATTCATATATGTTTTTGGGCCGTAGTAGGATACACCTGCGACCACGGCCAGAGGTAGGTGGGTTTTGGCGGGTTTCCACCAATTTGACCAGGGGCTGCTTGGCCGGCGGCAGTAAACCATTGAACACCTGGATGTGCCCTCACCCCGTTAGAAACAATGCGTGGCGCTCTTGCTCTACACCAATCGAGCTGTGAGCTTATAATCCGTAGCCCTGTTGTTTCCCAAGTCTAGGGTTTATGGAATGAGTGCCAGCGAGCACTTCCTAACCTCTGAAGAGGATGGACTAGGATACTGGCAGGTCTACCATACCTAACAGAAGAACGACCCGGGTCATAGTGCTGCTGTGCTTGTTGAAAGAGTGTAGGGTGGCTAAGTTGATGAAACTTGGCTCCTACCTACATGATTCCTGTTCTTATTCCTTCGGGTTTACATTGGATATCGTGTGTGCATAGAGCTGTAGTTGGCGCAACGTATGCCATCCATGATCCCTCTGCTGGAGCAGACGTCCTGTGACTGCCCTACGTAGGTCACAGTGACAGGCAAATCAGAAACCGGATGCTGCCAACCGTATATATGCACATACTACTAGCTGTGCATCCCGCATCCTGTCACAGTTTGCGAATAAATATCTCGAAATGAAGAGGAAGAACAACGAAACTCTAAGGAAGGAATTGAAGTCTCATAATGTATACCATATTCAGTGCGTTATCTTTACTTTTCGATAGTGCTTCTAGCCAGACGTGTTTGTTATCATTAATTCCCTAACTTTACGATAGACAGCACCGTAGCAACTTCAGTTTTGGAGTTTTTGTCCACAAACTTGTAACCCAAGCCAACTATTAACGATCTCACTATCGCATCCAACCGGCTTCTGATCACTTTACGCGGTCACGGTGCAGCGAATCGAATGCCCCAGCCGCCAAACCTGTACAATGCACCCATGCAGCTCAATCGTCAGCGGTGGCTGTCTGATTCGAAATTCCGTCGACGAATATCCTCATTGCTAATGTGAATTGCCATTATACACTACTAATACATCGAATGCGTTGGTGGTCAAAAGCGGTTCACCTCTGCACGTTCTTTGCACAAATAGGCTAAGTCTCAGATCTATAGAGCCCGACCGATTTCGACGTAGCCTAATAACCTCCGTCCTTCATAGATATGCTGAGGTTTAATCAGGGCCAGGGACTGTGCTGATTGGTAAAAGCATCTAAAATGTTAAATAAACACGAAGATATTCATTGAATCTTTAGTACTGACACAGTCACTTTTCTTGCAAAGACAACCTATGAGTGAGAGTAAGGTAAACGTCTAGGCATTTCTGGAAGAAAACATCCCACACTTCGACGATGTGAGTCATTTCGACACGCCAACCTAATCAGAATATTATGGGCGGCATGCGAGGAATCGCAACGTATGGCAAAGTGGTCAGGACAGTTCAAATCGCGAAGTTTGTCGTCAAAAGAATCTTGAAGCAAATGCATTTCTAGTTAGCCAGGGCGTTCTACAGGAGGTCATTAGTCATAATTAATTCGAATCTAAAGGGTGAGACCATGCTGCCCTAGGTCACTTCCCTGAAGAGACGATATTCCGCTGAACATGCGCTCTCGATCTGGAGTTTTAAAAGTGATAACAGGAGGAACGATGTCAACTACAAGCACTGTCCAAGAAACCGTAACTTTAGTTCTCTTGTCCCGATATTTTCCCCATCAGATTTGAAGAGCACTGGGACATAAATGTCGCTATTGGGGCTTGCAGAAGGTGCTTTTCCAGAAAGTATTTGTGTACGCGCGTAAGAACTATAGTCAGCACTCAGCAAATAACCACACATCAGTGCTACATTTTTGTACGAGTACCGATGAGTTCCATCGAGATCAACGTAGTATCGCGTGATCCCCTGCCGTCATCGTAATTCTTCAGAACTTCGAATAGTCAGCGAAGAGTAAGGTAGTTGTGAACAAGCATATCGCAAGCTGTTTTGAAAAAGACAAAACGGAGTAGCCATAACACGGTCTCGTATGTAAATGACACAATGCCTACCTTGGGTCGGAAGGAATTTCGCTAACGCCCGTAGTGGATTGGCGCTGTTAGAAAAAACAACTTCAAACCTCAAAGGGCAGAGAGAGTGGACAAGTCCAATACCTGTGTAGGAGGATTACCGGCCGACGATCTCGACTGCACCACCAATACCGTCACAATCAGTTGGACGTGTGCCAGTAATAAACAGAAAGGTCGTGCATCATACCTTCTAGGGATGTCTACACAATGCAAAGAAAGCACTGTGTCAAACTCGTCCGGAAGGAGAAACTGAAGAGCCAATAAGTTCTAGTGGAAAAGATTTACTCCAAGCCCAAACTGTTATACAGACAAGCAAACAATTTGCGCCGTGTTAAGCGCGATATTCCTGCTCTGCACACAGCATGCGGTTTAGCCCAAACCGCACAAGAGGCGGCCAGCATTCTTGGACAACAGTTTGGCCGTATCTTCCAAAGCGTGCGATCATCATACATCCTGCCTGTGCAAATAACGCGCCTTCAGGGATTTATCACATATCGTTCACCTCCGCAGCTGTACTGGAGAGGCTGATGTCCCTGCGCAAGTTCAGCTCCCCGGGTGCGGAAGGCATTCGCCCGAAGGCGTCGAAATTTTCCGCCATGAGTTTGGCAGGACCATTAGCAATTTTCTTTCAACGATGTATGAACGATATGCACGTCCCCACGATGTGGAAGCACGGAATCATCACGCCAATCTACAATGGTTGCATTCGTGCTGAAGCAGCAAATTATCGCCCGATAACACTACTTCCTGTGACTTCCAAGGTTATGGAGTCCATTGTAGCTGAGGCGTTGAGGGGGTAGCTGAAGAACAACAAAATTTTCGTTCCGAAGCAACACGGATTTGGCCAAAAGCACTCCCGCACCACTAATCTGCTGATTGCTCCTGAAAGCTGACCAGAATCTGTGGACAGTGGTGTAGGAGTCGACGAGGCATGGGTACTCAAGTTATCACTTAACCTCACTAACACCTCTAAGCACTAACCTTTAACATTTCTCTTTACATTATTAATGATATGCCACCTATCTGGAAGTGTGCATTCTTATTGTTACACAAATATGGTAACTTGATAACTGTCATTAAAAGCAATCCGTACTCTACTGAAAGCCATAACATATTAATCTATCTCCTCAATAGCACCGAACTCGTACAACCCGACACCGTATCGTCACTACGTACAGGTAATCAGGTTTCTCCTGGCAGTAAGGGCATCCAGATTGTTCCCACTCGCGGCCCTGCAGTCTCCAATAGGGTTCTCATTTTGCTGTATGTCTAATAGAGGCAATGGCATTACGATCTGAAACTTGACCGTTTGAGACTGCCCTTCGATGCACTGCCACCGATTCGAGAGTCGAATTTTTAGTCACAACTTCTCTATGTGAGCAGCAGAAACGACTATTAAAGCAGTCTTGCAATGTAGTGATTTCAAGCGGGCAATACTCAAATTTAATCGTTACCTCCACCTGTTTCGCGACCGAGATACGACGAGCAACGCTTAATGACGGATTGCAAAAGTCATTTTTAGACACTAGTTGTGTGAATAGACTGCGACGCGCAATCACATGTGGACCGCATTTCACCTGGTATTGAATTTCGGACAGTTCAATAACTGGGGCCGTAAACGATGAAAGAGCTAGATATTTGGCACTGCCCGGGCAAAAACACCACACCCAACGACTGGCTCCGTATTTTTTGATCACATCAGGCAAAAGTCGTATGCATCTAATCTTGTTAAACAGCACCTTATGGGCGACCACCAAGCGAGCCAATAATGCCGCATTTACGGAGCATGAAACACCAGTGTTCCTACTTTACACAGCAAACACTCAAAGTGGATAGAGTCACCATCGGTGGGAGGTCTGTTTCCTAGGGCCCATTTGTGGGGAAGAGTAATTCTTCAGAACGTCTGCATTGTTGCTGGCAAACGTATGACAGCACATACACAGATTTTTCTCAGCTCTTTTGCTTCATTCAGCTGCCACCAATTCTCATCTACCGTCTTTTGGATCAAGTAGTAACTTTACCCTCGCAACCAGATAGTCCAAGATCAGATGAAATCTATTCTCATTACTTCGTTCTTCTAAGTTGATTGTGCCCCACCAAAGCAAGCTCAAGAATGAAAGGAGCAAGTGAAAGTGATAATAAATGAAATCAGCTTACTCGCTACACGATTCCTTTTTTCTTTCTTTTTTTCTTTCAATTTTTGTCCAGTTAAGGTTTCACATAAAATGACCAGTGGATAAACGTTGCGTTTTCAACATAGGGGAGTGACCGAGGTGACAGCTCCATACATTATGACTGGTGAAAGGATATGAATTCAATGGGCGCACAAGAGAGTAAAAATGATAGCCATGTTCCCTAGAAGGGAGGAAATTGCACTGATTTTCTATTACTCTATAAGCCAACCCAGTACTTCTCGAAAAATATGTTGCACACTAATGTTCTGTACAGTCGACTGCGTTACATCTGGAAAGGCTGACAGCATTAACGAACAAAACAATGTAGCTCGTCTGAATTATCATCATGCTTCGCTTTACCAACTGCTCGTTTATAAGGTCACAAAATGTGTACGCTCCAGAGAGGTGGGTGAAGTAAGGCATAAGACTGCAAGTGTGAGTCAGCACAAAGCAACAATATCGGCAGTATATCAGTGGTTTGCTTTTATACTTTCCGTCAAAAAACCACAATGATTACCGTACGGAAATACAGATACTGCAAACAGAAAATGTGTCAGCAGGTTTCGTGTCCTCGTTCTTGCATTCACACCCTTGGTTTGTTTTCATAGTTCACAATCGTGAACCTCCATTGGACTAGGCGTGAGCTTGATTCTCACTGGTTGGGTCAACCGTACGTCCGTATGCGTGTCGCAGTATACTGGAGCTGTTGTTCGTTGATCTTATTTTGCCCATACAATCCTCAGGCAACGAAGTCGATTCTCTGCCTCTTCAAACACAACAGCAGTAAATCGATACACCGTTTAACGCGATCACCAGCAGTTGTGCGGTAGTGTTTCACCAGCCTGGATTCCAAAAGGCAGGTCTTTTATGGAAGCATTGGTGTGTGGACAACAGATTAATGCGCTATTTATTTCTTCGAGTTAAGCATACAAATTTTGTTTGCTTGAAGGATTTCTGAAATATTGTATACAAAGAATACATACCGGTTTTTAGTCGTACTTTCCAAATTTTGGCTGTGGAAGCGCAGCATATGTGCTTGGTAAATGCTTTACAGCTACATAGACCCACGTCATTCACCTAAGCAATTGTCCATTGATCAAAAGAAGCCGCTTAACAATTTTCCGTCTATCGTAACAGAGCACTTAATCCTGTTTACTTGCATATAGAACAAGTTTATAGGTAGAAACTCTGTAAAGTAACATAATATAATTGCTTATTGTAGGAAACAAGCATCAAACCCTTTTGTTAAGGGGACTATTCTTTTCTCACCTATTGTTTGAATCTGAATTTTCCCCGGACAGAGTGATGGAACGATACGCTGTTGTGCGACGGGTGGGTATACAGCCAGGTCTCCAGCAACTAAGTGGATTCTATTTGGTGACCACCGGATCACAATGCATGTTTGTACTTCATTCAACCACTGCCCAAAGATTTGGAACATGGGAACATTGTATTTAATGGGAATAAAAGCTCGAGCATTACATGACCCATGAGGTAAGGAAGTTAGGGTAGGGTCTAATGAAAGACCAAGTAACCTTATATTGGATTGGACTGACGTGTTAGCCGTATCGGCATCGGGCTTATCCGGAACTTAAACAGAATGCACGACGGCTCAAAATGTGACATCACACCATGCTCTCGCAAACGGTTATGGAAAGGAATTAAGTGGAAGAGAAAAACAGAAGAGAAACACCATCAACTAGAAGGAAATATCGTGGTGTAGCTCGGCCAGATGACAATCCAGGCGGGTCTTAAAATCCGTCACAGTGCGTGCCGAGTCCAAACAATCTTGCAGATCATTCCACCGTCTGCCGATTCGCAAAGCAAATTGCGAATCTGCAATTCAGCTGGCTGTGCTGAGGTGTGAGCCTCAGTGGGTGGCCACGTAGATGGGAGCACGATTGGTACAGTGTGAGTAGGTGGAGAGAGGGAAGTCCAGGGTTGGATAAGATCATAAATATATGAATCAGTTCGCCCGGAGACCTCGGTACTTTGGTGAGTAGAGGCCCAGGCATTGAAGTCGTTGTGGATAATCTAGGTGCTTGAGACATCGGACCAGTTGTGTTGCTCGACCTTGTGGGGCTTCGAGTATCCCATGGTCCTTCAGCAGCCATGGGCTCCAAGTCTGAACAGCAAACTCCAAGTGGGGTCGAAGAAAAGCCTTGAAGAGAGTTGTGTCCTGTTCTGTTTGGTAAGCATGAGCCGTGTAGTGAATCCCGTAATCTCGGCTTAGGTAAGACTTATATTCATCAGGTGGAAGTATCAAGGGTTCGAACTGAGAAGACCAATGTACTAGCGACATTTGCTCCGTGACTACACCATATCCAATGAAGTAACCAAAGCTAAATGACGCTTAACCGGAGAACATTACACGGAAGGACAATGTGTCCCCACTAGGTGGTTCTGTTGACGAACCAGTTTTACGCGGTAGGTTCTTTCATCATTTGTGAGAAAAATTGCAGAGGTACCGGTTTTCCAATCCCAGAAGTTTTTAAAGGTCCTCAGCACGCGGAACCAATCATATAATCCATAGAGTATCAGTAGTTACACCGCACCCGTTTGAACTCATGTTAACCGATACGCTCACATCTAACTGTCTTCATAAGTGGCGGAGGCTTTGAACAGCTTTAGGCATCCGTTCGGTATTCGTTTCAGTGATGAAACTGCTATGGTTGATGAGGCTTCCAGAATACGTAGTTCGATTGGCAGATCACAACAGGGAGTGCAAACTGATGGTAAAATTTCCAGGTCGTATAGAAGCACTTTGCAAATCGAAGGTCAGAACTGTATACCAAAGGAGAAAATAGGTATATTGATATATTTTATTTTCCGCCGAAGCTAGATAGAGCCGACTGCGAAACTGATCGTGATACTATGCACTCCGCCGCAGTAACGACATGTTAAAACAGCAAAACCAAATTTTTCAATAATTTTGAAAGTGTAACTGCAAAGTTGCTTTGCGCAGCATGGTAAGTGTTGTATCTACAAGTACACTAGTCCTCTGCAAGCAGGGTCTTGAACAAACACTATTAAAGCCCCGAACGAGGAAGCAGAACTCTACTGGTACGCAACACAAACTTCTATTCACGCCAACGGTAAATACACTCAGTACATTCAAAACAACCCTGGTATTGATCGCGAACGGACAGGCATCCAATCACAAGCTACGAAGTGCGGTCGTGGTAAGGCCCGCGCGTACGCGCTGCCACACCACTCCCCCTCTTCAGCGGTTGGTTCACTGCGGTGACCCTCGTTTCAGGACATTGCTTCGGTTGAAGTGCTGAATATAGCTGTCTGGCGTTGACTCGTCGGCCGTCTGCTAACTCATATGTTCCTGGCCCTAGCGCACGAGTAATTCTGATGGGTCTCGTCAGTGCCGGTTCTCCTTTACGTGTTTGCCTCTCCTTTAGCCTGACCAACGTTCCAGGACGCAGCGATGTGGCCCGTTTTTCGTAGGATGACTGATATCACCGGCGACGTTCCAGTTGGTCGGGATCGTTGTTTTCTGCAGCCGAAATAGCTGCGTTTAATTCCGTACGCAACTTCCTGCCAAACATCAGCTCACCTGGCGTGCGATCAGTCGCTCTGTGGTGCGATGTTCGGTGAGTAAACAAAGCCTCCAAAACGGCATCTTCCCACTGCCTGCCGGATAAACGTGCTGTCTGTATAGTTTCCTTTAGTGTGCGATTAGTGCGCTCAACCATGCCGTTGGCAGCTGGGTTGTACGGGACAGTATGTACGTGCTTCACATCACGAAGCTGTAAGAAACGTTTAAACTCATAGTTCGTGAATTGTTGTCCGTTGTCTGTCACAATTTCCTCAGGAAACCCAAATCTAGCAAACAGATGTTTCAGCCACCGTATAACGGTTGAAGTGGTCACATCGCCACACAAATGGATTTCCGGCCACTTACTGTAATAGCACGTGGCAACTAAGCAGTTCCTCTGGTGCTGTGGCGCAGAATGAAACGGTCCCATGATGTCAATCGCCACCTTCGACCAAGGTTTCATTGGATAAGTAACAGGTTGGATGGGGTATCGATCGGTTTGGAGCACTTGTCGGCCTTCTGACATGCATCGCAAGACCGGACACACGCCTTTGCCATTTTATTCATTTTTGGCCACCAAAAGTATTCTTGAAGTCGGCGTTTCGTCCGTACGATACCCGGATGTCCCTCGTGTGCACATTGGATAATTTTTGATGTCAGTTTCTGTGGAGCTACGAATCGCGATCCTCGCATAAGGCAATCATCAACGACCGCTAGCTCATGTCGTAAAACATAAAACGCCCGTAGTTCAACACTCAACTTCGCGTAGCGAGGCCAGTCTTGAGAGAGATAGTGAATGACATCTTGCACATTTGAATCACTCCGGTTAGCTTCTTGAAGCTCTTGTTTAGTAACCGCGGAGAGCTCACTTGATTGTAAAGCAGAAATCATGACTTTTTCTTCGTCGTCTTCATTCTTGTCGGAATCATCCAATGGGAGACGTGATAAGCTATCTGCCATACGGTTCTCGGAGCTAGGGCGGAAGATGATTTGAAAATCATAGTTCAGTAACCGCGCATACCAGCGGTTAATCCGTAGTGGCCTGTGACCATTGGTTCCTCGGCTGAGGATGGTAGTTAGAGCAGCATGATCCGTGCGCAATGTAAATGTAATGTAAAATCTCCGACCAAACAGAAACAGGTGCCATTTTTCACAGGCCCATACACAGGCCAGGGCCTCCCTTTCACCTGCGGAATATGAAACTTCAGTATGGGATAACTTTCTAGAAGCATATGCAATCACTTTTTCCTCACCGTTCTGGATTTGAGACAAGACCGCTCCTAAACCGATGTTTGACGCATCCGTTGAGACGAATGTTGGGCAGTTTTCGTGGAAATGGCCAGCATTTGGGTGGAGACGAGGCGTCTTTTAATTTCTTCAAAGGCCGACTGCTGCGAAGAGCCCCAATCGAACGTAGCTTTTTCTTTTGTCAGCATTCTCAATGGCTCCGCTATAGTTGCGAAATCGAGCAAATAGCGCAAGTTGTATGAGCATAAACCAAGAAAGTGCTTAACCTCGGTTGTATTCTTCGGTACAGGGGCTTCCGAGATAGCTCGAGTATTAGCTGCGCATGGTCTAATTCCACCAGCTGATAAGACGTACCCAAGGAACTCGACATCCGTAGCACAAAATATACACTTTTCCAGGTTTAGCCGAAGATCTAGACTCTCCAATCGCTGCAACACAGCGCGCAGCCTTGAGTCGTGCTCATCTCTTAATTTCCCGAAAACGCATATATCATCCATGTAAGCGATTTGTCCCGGTAGATCTGCTAGTGTGTGATTCATAAACCTCTGCCAAGCTGCTGGAGCGGAGTTAAGTCCCATCGGCAAGACTTTTTACTGGAATAGACCACTCGATGTCAGAAAAGCCGTAAGTGGTCTGGATTCTGGTGTCAATCGCATGTGGAAAAAGGCCTTCCTCAGGTCTAGTTTTGAGAAAAATCGCGCGCCAGTTATCTTGACCAACAACTCGTCAACTGTGGGAAGAACGAATTTTTCGACGACGATCTGACTGTTCAACGCTTTCAAGTCGGTGCATATGCGCACAGTACCGTCCTTCTTTAACACCGTGACCATGGGATGCACCCATTCGGAACAGTTAACTGGCTCTATCAAATCGTTGGAAATCATCTCTTGTATGGCCTTTTCTGCCATCGTACGTTTGGCCAATGGAATAGGACGTGGCTGCGAAATCGAAAACGGTTTATCGTCCTTTTTAAGGCATATTCGATGAGCAGCAGATGGAATCCGGCCAATCGACTCAGCAAATAATTTGGGATATAAGCTTTTAAGTACTGATGTTTTGATGGTCATGATGAGCATTCGCTCGATAGATGGTGTTATATTGAGGGCAACCATAGCATTTCGCCCCAGCAAGGCTGGACTGTCTTCTGAGGCAACATACACAGCTACATCAGATGCGACGGAGAGTAAACTGATTTTCGTCATTATATATCCCCGAATTTGCACACGTGAATTTGTGTACGATTCGAATTTATACGACGTAGGATGTAATGGAATGTCTTGCAGGTAATTGTCGTAAATGCTGGACGGGATAATTGTTATCGGCGATGCCGAGTCTAGCTCCATAGTCACTGGTACAGAAGTGTTAAGCCCATGGCGTGTAACGGTACGTATGTCAGGAGCAGGGAGCTTGGGTTCCAGCGAAGCAATTCGTCGTGTTTCTTGGCCGCGCGTACGCGCTGCCGCAGTAAGCAGTGGGTACCCACCTCACAATAACAGAGTGATAGACGACCTCGTCAATCTCTTGAAATTGATATCACTCTATGGATAAAAAATTATGTGATTGCAAGTGCCATTTCCTAATACCCAAAATTTTTATTGTGTCTTGATACAAGCTATCCGACATCGAAGAGTGATGCGCCGGTAGGATCAAAGATAAGTACACGAATCACATTTCAAAATCTCAAGGTTTTATGCTAACATCCGTCAGCTATTGCACTAGGGGGACATAAATGTCTCCTTGAAAATTAGAGTGCATAAAGCAGCGGTACCTGCGACCCTCCTTTATGGTTTTGAAACCTGGCCCATTAGATCGGCAGACATAAAGAATCTAATTATGTTCAATCATCGCTGACATTGCAGTTTGGCCCATATCTGTTGGAAACACCGTGTTAGCAAGTAGCGTGTTTGGATGTTTGTTTATGGCAACGGAAGAGGAAATGAACCGCTCAGCACCCCTATCTCATGAACCAGACTCCGATAGCTATGCCACGTTTTGCGCATAACGACATACTGACTCCCGCAATGCTCATTGTTTGGGCGCTGAGGGTGTGAATGGAAGACTAAGGAGGGAGGCCAAGCGATAAGCAGCGGAAGGGAGATGAAAGACCCTTAGTTCTAACTTGTCCTCGGTTGGAGCCTCTAGGTTCCTAGAGCCGACCTCATAGGCGTTTGTAGTGGGAGTTTCTTCGTCCCTTCCCTCCACATTAGCCTCTCCCACCGAACAAGCTCTCATGTACTGGGTGTAATGCAAGTCTTTTTCAACTGCACTACACAATAGCCGACTGTTAGCTATACGGAACCATGTCCATCCGTTAATGGTGGAGCAACCGGCGTGTCTACGTCGCATGTTATTATAAATTTATTATATATTGCGGCACAGTAGATGAGATGATTTCCACATCCAGATAACGTGGATACTGATGATGATTATGATCAATGAACAACAATGAACAATGAATTTATACGGGTTAAGAAGCGTTGCTTTACAAGCCCCGTTGGATAGTTGGTAGGGATATCAACATAATAATTATGATGAAAAGGATAGTAAAATAGTTAACACTTTAAATACGAAAATAAGGACTTCTCGTTTGCTTCGCTGCAGTCCTGCCATCCACTTAGATTCACAACACCCACAGTTAACAACAAATAATTCCAGGGTAAACTCCAGGTGTAGGATGGAGACATAGTGTTAAGTAACAAGGTGTAAGTGGATGGGTGCATCGTCCAACCGTCTTTTAAATATTGTTAGTGTCGGAGCAGAAACGACCGATTCTGGGAGAACATTCCACGGGTGACAGACACGGATGGAAAAGAAATTTCTGCGGCACTCCAGACGACTGTCTTGTTCTGCTAGTTTTAATGAGTGGCCCCTCAGGTTTGTATTGCTGCTGAGTTGCAGTAAAGGGCGGCACACATGATGTGGGTCTCGCAGAATCAAGTATGTCATAATCAGGTCGCCTCGTAGCCTGCGATAGCTTCCACTGAACAATCCTAGTCGTCGCAGCTTCTCCTGGTATGAAAGATTGCGCATTCCAGTTACGTTCTTAGATGCCCGGCGTTGAGGCTGCTCCAGTGCATTAAGGTCGTGTTTCAGCCATGGATGCCAGGCTTGAATTGCGTATTCGACATGGGGCCGAACATATGCACTGAGCATTTGTCGAAATATGGAGCTGTTTATTTGTCCAAACGCCCGCCTCAACAGCCCAACGTGTTGATTCTCGGTCTTCGAGGCCTTTTCGGATTGCCTGGAGCAAACCAAGTCATCTTGAACCAGGACACCCAAGTCACGTTCGAGAGTTGATTGTTGCAGTACATCCGTTCCGAGTCGGTATGAGTAGCTGCCGTGATGTCGGATGGAAAGCACCTTGCATTTACTGACGTTGAAATGCAACAAGTTTTGGATCGACCATTGATACACTGTATCTAAGTCAATTTGGAGCACATGTTGGTCGGCGTTTGCCTGGATCCTGCGCCAGATCTTGATATCGTCGGCAAACATTAGGAACTTTGAAGCGATTCCCTGTGCAAGGTCATTAATAAACACCAGAAACAAACGTGGACCTAAAACTGAGCCTTGAAGCACACCACACTCGACTTGTATGGGGTCCGATAAAGAGCTCCGAACTCTAACCACTAATTGCCTTTGAAATAGAAAGTTGGCGATCCAGCTTAAAAGAGGGTCGCCGATCCCGTAATGCTGCAGCTTGGATAGTAGTATCCGATGGTCTAGACAATCGAAAGCCTTGGAAAAATCCAGGTAGATCACATCAACACCTTCTCCAGCGTCGGCTGCCTCGGTCCAACTACTGCGTGCAATGAGTAAATTAGTTGTACATGACCGCTGTCGACGGAAACCGTGCTGTTCAGGAGTGATGAGGTTGCAGTTTTCCAGATAGCACACCAGTGCATCGGCAACTATGGATTCCATGAGCTTGGAGAGTATAGGAAGAAGGGTTACTGGGCGGTAGTTGGAGGGATCAGATCTGCTTCCACCTTTGTGAATCGGGCTTATTATTCCAAGCTTCCACATGGCGGGAACTTGGTTCTGGTCTAAGCAGTGCTGGAAAACTGAGCTATAGGTCCTGCCAGTTGGTTTGCTGCTACTCCCAATGCCTCCGGACGAATGGCGTCGACACCCGGCGAGCTGTGTTTGCGTAGAGAAGTCAGCTTTTGCAATACAGCCTCTGCGGTAAAATTGATGTGGGTTAGTCCTGGTGAGCAGAGTACAAAGCTTGGTAGATCGCTTGGTGGCAAGACCGTTTGAAACGTGGGAGCGTATTGCATCTGCAGCGCGTTTGCAGCTTCCATAGACGTTCTTGTTGGGCCATTAGCCGTCCTGAGTGGAGGAAATCCTTGCCTCAGCTTTCGTAGGCTATTAACGTGCTTGTACAGCAGTTTGTGGTTAGCACTGAAGGTTTACGCGATGTTCTGCTGATAGGCGGCTTTGTCGTCTCTTAACAGTTGAGTGCAGTGGGCTACGTAGTTGTCCCACGTTTCTGGTGCTGGAGCTTCTCTGTACACTCGCCATGCTGCGTTGCGTACTGTCATCCGTTTTCGGGTTCTGCTCCTAACGAAAGAAACGGATTTGCACTTATTGCAAGCTTTTATCTCTGAAGCCTGTGCAATCAGCTGACTGAATGTGTTGACGAACTCGAGCCAGGCGACTTCCGGGGGTTCTTCTTCGAGGAAAGACCATGTTGTGGCGCTGACTAGCTGGGCGAGTCGGTCGTACCTTGTGATGGTTCGCACAGTATCATCGTTATCATTCCGATATTCTGCATAGCAGACGAAGTTGAAACTGATGACTGCATGATCACTGCGACCCA
>CALYDF020004826.1:0-14997 GCA_944474145.2 Dicrocoelium dendriticum | reverse complement strand
TTGAACAACGCACTGCTTAGAGAACTATGCCCTGCTTACATTGGAAGACATTCTATCCCGTCTAGCTAATGCTATTGCACGAAGGTAGACCTATCGCAAGCATTTCTGCACGTGTTCCCGGGTGTACAGTCGAGCCAACTGACGCGTTTTGATGCAATTTTTGGGCGTTATTTATGGCTGTGTTTGCTAGTTGGTCTAAAAGTTTCAAGTGAGTTTTCTTGCAAACGATTGTCGCTAACGGTAGACAATCTCGATGGGGTGAATTATACACCGGACAATGTGTTGATTTGTGATTTAGCCGAAGAAGAGCATAAGGTCATTCTCGACCGTTTCTTGCGTAAGTACGTACATCTGAATCGTGAGAAAGTTGCACACTCGAAGAATGCGCACATGGAGATATGCTAGTCCGATCGTGTGGCACATACTCGACTGCCGTAGGTGCCGAAGCCCCTGTGATTTATGCAACAGTTAGAGCACTGCTCGTCTAGTGCTGTTTGCCGAAGGCTCATCGAGTAAGCGGTTTGCACGGACCGAGTACGTGAGTAGGCATGCCTTGTCTTGGTGAGGTTGGTGACCATGTTCCCCTCAGCTGGGCTCCGGCCGGCGTTAGATGACCTTTGATCGCCAGCGTCTGACAGATGGCAGTGCACATGGTTAAACACCCACAGGAAAACGCTGGCACGGAAAATTTGTACAAGTCTAAAGATATCCTCGGTTTACTTGAGCACGAGGTGTAATCGAACCATTGCACTGTAGTTAGACGATCGATGGGAAACGGTGAAACTTAAACATTTTTAAGCCGAAACACACCCATGATCGGATCATTTGCAAACCTATAACTCGTGCTGCTACTCCTGCTTTCCTAGCCATCCCGGTCCACCAATGTCGTTATATACCGGGTCATTGTATACAGACAATAAAAGCATATCTTTTCATGAAATAATAGAGTTCAACGCATTGTGGAATCCCTCACGACAGTCTGTAGTTTTCGCCGTTACCTCGAGAGCTGCATCAGGATGATTTCACACCTAAATTGAGGATTGTAGTCCGCTTCCTGCTACGCCATCAATGTATGTCGAAAAGAAGTATGTGAGTGCCGCACTATACGCTTCTCCATTCGAAAACGTATCGATGAGTTCATCAGAAACCCTCCTTACTTCACGGATCGAGACAAAATTTAACGTAGTCAGAGTTGAGCTGCAGTCTCGCATTTATATCCGCTTCACCAACCTAATCACAGCAAGGCAAGGATAGTGACGAACTCGTTCTGTTCACATCAAGTGCGTTAGAGTCATCGGCTCGCTGAGGATTCTTCAAACTGCAGGGGGCGAGCAGTGCTGTCTGCAGAACCAGGACCAGGACCAGCACGAGCACCAGCACCACCACAACGGCAGTATGATAACCAAACTCAGATATCACTTTGCCCGGTACGGAAAGCCGGAAGAACTGATCTGCTGCAATGGGCTGCAATTTGCCAGTGCAGCTTTTCAAGATTTCATTGAGCAAGTACTTGCCACGGGTAAAAGCGCTGGTGTTTTACAAGTCTCTTAGGTTGGTTTAGGGTGCAACTTACGAAAGCAAAGTTGTGAAGCTTCCGTTTATACGTCTACCGGTTTATGTGGGATGCTGCATAACGCTATGGTGAAATAGGAATTGAATATACGCACACCTAACAATATGGGGAGCAGTTCTAATCCGTTAAGTCTGTGGGAAAAGTAAACTTGAAGTCCATCAGTTATGTACCGCTTCCTTAGCCCGATTTGATACGTCGGTTTTGCATGAATGCATCAAAAATATATTACACAGTGGCCCAGTTTAGGTATCGAAGTGCAAGAAGTGCAACTGAGCACATTTATTGGTGGTATTGCTATGATACTCAGTCATAAAGGGGCTATGTAGCGTAATGTATATGTATAAAGGTATCATCGAGATGTTTTTCGAATACTGTTAGTATGGGGGCAAAAAGTGTAAGTTGGGAGGGTGCTCCGAGATTGGCTTACACGAAGTGAAAAGCAATTCCGGTGGCATTCCAGCCGGCTGTGTTGTGTGGTCTGCTTTAGGTGGTGACCTCTCTGAGGGCACTGTGGTTCGGTTGCAGAATATAATGACAGGCATGGCCGGGAATCTTCCGGATCTGATATGCCATTATCAAGACGCAACGTAGGCGTCTATATTGTCTACTATAAACTCCCAGGGTTTTAAAACTCAGTTGGTAAATGAGATGGAAGAGGCCCTTTACATTCTTGATTGCCCTTCGTTGTGTCATTTCAAGTGCGGTGAGGTCATGTTTGTGTCAGCGCTGCAACGCGAGGATGTTGTATTCCGAAGAAGGCTTATTTAGGAGTTAAGCATCGGGGAGAAGATTAACGGTCAAAGCGCCCGAACGCCCTCCGCAATAGTCCAAGGTGATGGTTGACGTTTTGGATGCTTTTTCAGCCTGATGTGAACATATATGATCGTCTTGTACTATCACGCCTAGGTCGCAGTGAGCAAATGCGCTCGGCAAAACTCGCTTCCCCAGCCTGTACTTGCAGGTAGATTGGCGGTGTATGCTCAATGTCTTACATTTGGTGACTTTAAGCTGAAGCAGATTCTGCGTCACTCATTCGTATCCCTTATCGAAATCATCCTGTTGCTTTGATGACCGTCATACCTGATTATCATCAGTGAGGACTAAGAAATCGGAGGTGATCATACTTGCGAGATGGTTTATGTAAAACAGTAGAAGGTATGGACCAAGTACTGGATGCTGGAGCACTCCGCACTGAACATCGATTGGGTCAGAGATGGTGCTGCAAACTATCACATTCAGATATCGTCGAAGCAGAAAGTTGCCCATCCAACCTAAGAACGGATCACCAGTCACACAGTTTTGAAGCCTATGAATAAGCTTGCAGCGGTTCAAACGGTCTAAGGTAGGGTTCCCAACCTGGAGGTAATTACCCCCAAATGGGTAAAATGGCATTTTGCAGGGGGTAAGTATTTGTACGAGGATTGGGTCATCAATCGGTCGCTAAACAAGTTTAATGACAGCTCATCCGTATCAAAATATGTCGCTACCTATGCACTTTGGATTAGCCATCAGTGACCAGTCATTAGTCACTGCAACCAAATGACGCCTCTATCGGCTCCCATGTCTACCGTCAGGCAGTCGTTCGCCTGGTCGAATTATGGAGTCGGTTGCAAACTAATAGTTGATCCTTGGTCCGACGACCAGTCAAGGTGATGCGCGATTGTTTCCAGGTTAGAAGGGTCAAAACGGGCGATTAGTGTTCACCACGTATGGATACAGAGTGGTAGTGTCAAGTTATCATGCAGGAATGACTTGGAATGGAGGAATGCAACACGTGAGAAGGCACTGCTATCTGTTCATGTTTGATCATGAATTATAGAAGAGTAGTAGGGGTAGTTGAATGTTATAGGTAGAAATTCATCACATCTGGGCTCACTCAGACAGCCGTCACACGGCGGGAAAAGCACTGTACGCACGTTTCATCCTTTCGAGAATCATCAGCAGTGCGCATTCTATCGGACCCCTGGTAGGGCTCGAACCCGCAACTCGACTGTTGCCAGTCCGTGGTTAAGATCACTGAGCAGCGCTATATCACATCTAGTAACTTATGCACGATGGTCGTTGCCGTCCCCCGTAGCTCAGTGGTCTCAACCACGGACTGGCAACAGTCGAGTTGCGCGTTCGAGCCCTACCAGGGGTCCGATTGAATGCGCACGGCTGATGATTCCCGAAAGGATGAAAGGCGCGTACAGTGCTTTTCCGGCCGTGTGACAGCTGTTTGAGTGAGCCTAGATGTGATGCATTTCTACCTATGATCATGAATTGTGCACGGAAGATTCATATGATGCCTTGAATGGAGATAACAGCAGGCATTTGACAGCGCGCAGAATACCGCGTTTCGGATCACAAAAATAGGCAGAATTAGCGGACTGGACGACAGTGACCATTTGGTCTTGGGTTGATCACATTCATCTGCAGTTGTTTTTGACAAGAAACCATAGCAGGCGAGTGATTTAATTCAATGGTTTTGATATCGACAATAAGGAGTTAATCTGCAAACATGTACGACAATGTCACTAACATTAAATCATGAAAACATTCATGTTTTTATATATCATTTCGTTGCCAAATTTTTTGCAGGAACCATGTCTTCTGAAAAAAAGCAGTCCTACAATGAAGCTTTTCTACTATGGGGCTTCACCAATTTTGTCGATCAAAATGTTGAGAAGCCGCAATGTGTTTTGCACAACAAAGTGCTCACGGGGAGAGCATGAAACGCAGCTAATTGAAAGACTACTTCGACCGAAGTCATTCTCAGTTTGTAGGAAAAAATATTACATTCTTCACGAAGCATGGTGTTGCAACGAATGCTCGATCTTCGAGAAGAAATTACAATGTTTCTTGAAAGGAAGGCGCTGAATAAGGGTAAGGTGAACGGGTTACACGTCATGATAACAGACAAAGTATTTATTTCCAAACTAGCATATCTTGCAGATTTCTTCGGAGAAATAAATGCACTGAACCTCAGCTTGTTAGGAAATATGGTTAATAGTTTAACTGCTCAGAATAAGGTTGCCAGTTTTCTTCGTAAAATGCAGCTTTGCCAACGCAGAGCAACAGCGGACGATGTGTCGATGTTTTCAGAACTATCAATGGTGCTCGCTGGAAGAAATGAAACATGCGCTTTCACAGATGATACAACTTGCCACTTATCATTAGTGGTCCATTCCATCAGCAAATATTTTCATGATTTGGAAAATCGCCAAGTAAATGCCTGGGTTCTAAGACCATTTTCAGTGGATGAGGAAATCTTTCCGAATACTGCCATCGAAGCCATAACATAATTGCTAGGAATGCGCGAAGATAGCGAATTAAAAATAGATTTCCAAAGCACACCAGTGGTAGCATTTTGGATAAAGATAGGTGGTGAGCATCCATTTCTATCGGAAAGGGCATTGTGAATATTGATCCCATTTGTAACAACTTGTACATGTGAAAGTGGATTTTTGACAATGGTTTCAATGAAAACAAAAGCAAGGAGTAGAATGAACCTGGAGCACGATTTCGAGATGCGTTTACAGAAACTGAACCAGAAAATATCCCAGAAATTGTTAGCAAAAGTGTCCCGACTAATTGGAGCGAATCGATTCTATTGGCAATATACAAGAAGAGCAGTCGCACGGACTGTTCTAACCACATGGGTATTAGCCTAACGCCAGTTGTGACTAAATTAATGGCCTCGATTATCGTTCGTCGCCTCACTGCGGAACGGGAATCTCGGATTAGGGAAGAGCAGGCGGGTTTCCGCCCAGGACGTGGCTATATAGGCCATATATTCATTCTGCGGCAGGTGCTAGAGCAGCGCCACGCATACCGCAGACCGACAATAGCTGTGTTCCTCGATTTCAAGAATGCGTTCGATTCAGTCGATCGTCGATTCTGTTCGAAATACTTGCGCGAAAAGGTGTTCCCACGAAATTTGTGAACATCCTTCGTGCTCTATACTCGAACACTACAGGCCGCGTCAGGGTCTACAGTGGCTTATCGGCTAGCTTTTCGACCACAAGTGGCATTCGTCAAGGTTGTCCGATTTCCCCATTTTGTTCAATTTCGTCGTGGATTCTATCATCGAGTGTTCCCTTGCAGAATCTCACGATGTAGGCGTTGAAGTGCTGCCTGGTGAAAGGTTACTTGATCTAGATTATGCAGACGATTTCATCTTGCTTTCGACGATGTTGGGGCGGCAAAATCAACCCTGAATAGCCTGTCCAGAGTGGTCCCTTTATTTGGTATTCACTTCGCACCTTCAAAGTGCAAAGTGTTGCTGCAGGACCACCAGCCACTTGATGACCACTTGACGCTTGTTAACGAGGAACTCGAAGTTGTTGATCATTTCACTTATCTTGGCAGCTGCATCAGCAATGATGGGAGCATAGAAACTGACGTCAGCTCAAGCATTGCAAAAGCCAGAGCTACCTTCTTGAACCTGTGGCATCCTTGGTGACAAAAGGGAGTTTCCCTCCGTCTGAAAGGCCGTGTATACAAGGCCACAGTGAGAGCCGTTCTGTTGTATGGTAGCGAAACTTGGCCCCTTCGGTCTGAAGATGTGAGGCGCATTCACGTCTTTGATTATCGTTGTCTTCGAAGCATTGCTTGTGTCGGATGGCATCAGCGTGTCCGCAACGATGATGTGCGTAAGCGAGTACTAGGTGGTGATAATCATGCTAGCTCCCTAGAACAACAGATAGCACTGAATAAGTTGCATTGGCTCGGGCACGTGTTACGTATGCCTGGTCACCGCTTACCTAGGAGAGCCTTGTTTAGTCTGCCAGGTGTAGGGTGGCGCAAGGCTCGAGGTGGACAGAAGTTGACTTGGTAGCGGGAAATGAAGTTATTGACTACCAAACTGGCTGCCGTTGGTCCGTCTCGCGTTGCGGGCTGGAGTCCACGTGACTCGCCTTGTGCTTGGCACGAGACTTTACAGGACATGACTCGCAGTAGACACCAGTGGCGCGTCTGCTGCCGTCTCCTAATTGGATTGCTTGTTTAAAGTGTGTTTGGTGCTGAGTTATCTGCGGGGTAATGGCTGATTGTGACGCGTGGCAGTGAAAGCCGCAATGAAGCTGTCTCGCCGATGCCGCCTTATCTTTGCACGATAGCCAGCTGTTTGTGACGGTATGTTGTCTACACAAGGTGTAGGCGCCGTGACCCGGAATGTTTACTTAGGGCATTAAGATTTTCAGGTAAGTCCCCCTTCTCTCCCTCTTCTTATTCTTTATTTCATAGGTCCTCATGGTTGTATGGCAGTGAAGCATCAGTTCAAATGGCTGGTGTACTGCTGTTGATGATGATGATGTTAGCACTAAGCAATATCAACCGCCCATTGATGTATATCGCCTCTTGATTACATACATTGTTATACCAAACAACTGTTTTCTTTCTTTTATTGATCGAGAGTTATTCCAAAAAGCTATCTTTCCTCGTTCGTAGAAGCAAACAGCACGATAGTTATTCGTTAGTTAGCGTTTGAAAAGTAAACTGGGGGCGGGTTGATTATAGCAAACCTCATTTGTGAGAGCCTCAAAAATGTTAAGAATCGCCGGTGTACAGCAACATGCATTAAGGATAAGTGTGATATCGTTTTCTAACATCACCATCAAAGTCGCGTTCAGGACATTAGCAAGAATACTTTGGACGCGGTACTTAATGGAAGCAATTCATGAATTTTCTTCACACTACAATGAGGGCCTCGTTTATTTGCATGCGCGAAAGTAATTACATATGATATTCATCTGCTGAATTTTAAAAAATGCAGTAGTTGCTAGGTAATTGGCTTTAGAAGTTTGGGGGTAATTGCTTAAAATGAACCAGCTTTGGGGGTAACGGCCTCATAAAGGTTGGGAACCACTAGTCTAAGGGCTTTGTGAAGTTCAGAAGAACTGCGTCAACTCCCACACCGCTGTCGACAGTTTCATGGAAACTGGAGCAAGTAACCGGCTTGTGGTGAAAGACCAATCCTGGCGGAACTCACGTAGTTCTGGTGCTATGATGCCGCATCATTTTAGACGACTCATGAACCCTTCCGCTTGTTACGTGTTCAACCAATGATCGCTCACTATGACCGTGAACCTGATTGGCCCTACACACACACGTAGATAAGCACGCACACACGCACTCAAGGACATACCCTAACGTTCCGTGTTCACATGTAAACCGTTAAGTGTTCAGTACACTGTGCGCGAGACTGACGCGTCTTCTTGCTTATTCGCTACGAGTTGAAATACGTACTTGCGGTTAGAGTCCAGCTGTGATATCTGACGACGAGGTCAACATGTCCATGACAACTACTCCACCGGTCTTCTGGTCGTGCTCTACCGACAAACCTTCCCTGGACTCGTGGCATAGATGGCGGAAAACCTTTACGGATTACTTGAAATTGCTTCCAATCTTGAATCCAGCAGTATCTCTTACTGAGAAAAACAAAGTGAAGCTCTTGAGACAGTTTCTTGGAGATGAGGGTCAAAGGTATTTCGATGCACTTCGTATTGATCAAATCTCTTCTACGATAACCGGCGCTTTGGAGACCTTCAGTGCTCTTTGGGGTGCTCGTCAGAATGTTTTTACGGCTAGATACTACTTCTCGAAACTCTGCCAGAGACCAGATGAAAGTGTGAACGAGTTCATCGCTCGTGTACTACAAGCAACACCTGATTGTAAATACAATGAAGTCGATCCAACGAGATTTGGAGAGACCATGTTACTCCAATGTTTGATAGCCGGAATCTCAGACCAGAGCACGCATGAGAAGCTCCTTTCACAAGATGCTTGTTCATTGACCTGAGAGACGGCCTGCTTGATTGCCCGGCAGAGGGAACACCTTACACAACAACTCGCAACATTTACGCTGAAGGACTCGTCAGATGAGCTGCGATTGATTAAAACTACACCAAAACCAAAGCCACCCACTGGCGTCAATTTGTTTGTGTGCTATCGTTGTGGTGAGCAACACAGTTGTCCATCCGACTGCCGGCATCAAAAGACAGTATGTCGAAGCTGCGGGAAGGTGGGCCACCTGACGCGAGTGTGTAGATCGGTCAAGCGACGTTCAGGTGGGGCTTATCGAGGAGCAAACCCCATCAAAACTGTGGACGAGTCTGATGGTAGCGACCCTGAATTACATTCCATTTGGCTTAATTCCGTTTCTAGCATGCAGCCGGCGCCATACACTATAGAACTTTACATTGAAGGACAAAAGGTACAGGTGGAAATCGATACAGGAGCATCCGTGACGATAATCCGGGAAAACGCTGTAAAAACGCTCCCGAACTTATCCGCTTGCAATTCTGTTCTTCGCACATACACCGGTGAACCTATACGTGTCCTTGGTAAATGCTTCGTGAAGGCACAGTATGGCGACAAAATACGCACACTTCCTGTATATGTGATCCCCGGGGATCGTCCAAATCTGCTTGGAAGAGACTGGATACGTGCTTTCCCGGATACAATGAATGTGGTAGAATTAGTCACCGAGATCTCCGGACTTGAAACATTACTTAAACAACATTCAGCTGTTTTTTCCGAGGAGCTTGGGAAGTTGAAAGAATTTCAGGCTGCGATAAAACTAAAGGAAGGCGCTCGACCAAAATTCATTAAGGCGCACACACTACCATACGCTATGAGGCCTAAAGTTGAAGAGGAACTAAACCGCCTACAGACTCAAGGTATTATTACTCCTGTACACTTTTCTGACTGGGGAACTCCAATTGTGCCAGTAACCAAACCGGACGGCTCCGTACGGATTTGTGGTGACTACAAGATAACCATAACTCAAGCATCCATGCTGGTCAGGTACCCCTTGCCACGTACTGATGACTTGTATGCAACACCAGCTGGTGGTGAAAGTTTACCAAACTCGATCTGAGTCATGCATACTCGCAGATAGAGCTCGATGAACCTTCGAGGAAACTTACTACCATCACCAC
Source organism: Dicrocoelium dendriticum (assembly GCA_944474145.2). Classification (NCBI taxonomy): domain Eukaryota; kingdom Metazoa; phylum Platyhelminthes; class Trematoda; order Plagiorchiida; family Dicrocoeliidae; genus Dicrocoelium; species Dicrocoelium dendriticum. The sequence continues at coordinate 5,502 of CALYDF020004826.1, read as the reverse complement.
GCACATGGGATTATTTCAATATACTCGTTTACCTTTTGGCATTAATTCCGCCCCCGGAATATTTCAGAGAATGATTGACGACCTAGTGAAGTACATTCCTTTTGCGTGTGCTTATCTGGATGATATTCTTATCTCTGGACGCTGGGATACAGAGCATCTTCGAACACTCGCAGTCGTGCTCGAGCGTTTGGAGCGAAGTGGATTCAGATTGAAAAGGTCTAAATGTGAGTTCCTTTCACCTTCCGTTTGTTACCTTGGATACCGGCTTGATAAACACGGTTTACATGTTTTAAATGACAAGGTTAAACCTATTTTAGAAAGCCCAGAGCCAAAGAGTTGTGATGAACTCCGTTCGTTCTTAGGAATGCTATCTCACTATCGCCGTTTCCTGCCTAATGCATCGACGGTTCTATCGCCATTAAATGAGCTGTTACACAAAAATGCATCGTGGTGTTGGGGTTCCTGCCAAAAAATGCCTTCAATAAAGCAAAACAAGCTCTTGCTTCGCCACCAACGTTAGTCCATTATGACTCTAACAAGCCACTCATACTTCAGAGCGACGCGTCCCCTTGGGGGGTCGGGGCTGTCCTGTGCCACCGCATGGACGATGGTTCTTTACGTCCCATAGCATATGCATCGCGCACCTTACAGACGGCGGAGAAGAACTACTCACAACTGGACAGGGAAGCGCTAGCCGTTATCTTCGGTGTTAAGTGGTTTCACCAGTATTTATGGGGAAACGTTTTCGAGCTTCATACAGACCACAAACCATTGATATCCTTGTTTGGGGAAACCAGAGGTATACAACATATGGCATCACCGAGGATGCAAAGATGGGCTATAACCTTGAATGCTTACAGTTACAAGATTGTTTATATTACCGGCGACAGCAACTGCACAGCTGATGCACTCAGCCGTCTGCGGATCACGGCAACTGCACATGAACACGACCCTCCGTTTGAACTGGTTAATCTAATGCAACATCTAGACACAACACCGATACGGAGTTCAACAATCCGTCAATGGACGGATTGAGACCCCGTGCTATCAATGGTGAAACGCTTTTTGAACATGGGTTGGCCTCCTGAAGGGACAGTTGAATTACAACCGTTTATGATTCGGAAGAACGAACTGAGTCTATTCGACGGCTGTGTTTTTTGGGGCTCTCGTCTAGTCCCTCCCACCAAGGCGCGTTCACAGATACTTAAAGAGCTCCATGATGCTCATCCAGGTGTGGCGAGGATGAAGGCACTAGCGAGAGGGTACTGCTGGTGGCCCAACATCGACTCAGACATAGAGAAGTTACTGAAGAATTGCGATATTTGTCAGGCGTATCAGCGGAGCAAGGCGCCAGGTCCAATTTTACCCTTGGCGTTGGCCCGACAAGCCCTGGCAGCGTATCCACGCCGACTACTTCGGACCGATCGACGGGACCATGTTTCTTCTACTTATTGATGCACATTCTAAGTGGATTGACGTACATCCAGTTACTCAGGCGACAGCCGAATCCACCATCACTAAAATGCGCTCGTCCTTCGCCACGTTTGGCATTCCGAAAACCATTTGTGCAGACAATGGCTCGCCTTTTACCAGTGCCGAATTTGGTAAATTTGTCGCCAACAACGGAATCCAACACGTTAAATCAGCCCCGTATCACCCAGCATCAAACGGATTAGCGGAGCGTGCAGTACAAACTGTGAAACAAGGCTTACTAAAGCAGCGAACGGGAACATTGGGAACAAAACTGGTCCGGTTCCTATTCTCCTACCGTTCTACACCCACTGAGGCTACCGGGAAATCCCCGGCGGAATTAATGTTTGGCAGAAATCTGAGAACGAGGCTTCATTTGTTGTTCCCGAACCCGCGTGTTGAAGTACAGGAGCGTCAGAAAATGTTTGTGTCTTCAGAGGAATCAAAGCCGGAAGTTACATTTCAGGACCATCAACCTGTTTACACCAGGTTACCGCATGAACGATGTTGGCAGCCGGCGACTGTGCTCGATTCTTCAGGAAGTCAAAACGATTTGCAGCTTCCGGACGGCCGGGTTGTTCGCCGGCACTCAGATCAGGTACGCCCCAGGAGCACTGACACACCTGCCGTGAGTCAGTCACACTCGGAGATCGCAGAGCAAGCTGCAGAGCACGAGGAACACAGAACAACCGGGGAAACTCAATTACGCCGATCGACCCGGATTCGCAAACCGATCGAACGTTTTCAGCCATGACTGTAACGTCAGCCAAAACAGGGAGGACTGTTACGTGTTCAACCAATGATCGCTCACTATGACCGTGAACCTGATTGGCCCTACACACACACGTAGGTAAGCACGCACACACGCACTCAAGGACATACCCTAACGTTCCGTGTTCACATGTAAACCGTTAAGTGTTCAGTACACTGTGCGCGAGACTGACGCGTCTTCTTGCTTATTCGCTACGAGTTGAAATACGTACTTGCAGTTAGAGTCCAGCTGTGATACGGCTATAATGACCTTTATGACTTTGGAAACCATCGAAAAGTATGTTATAGGACGATAGCTGGTTGGGTCCCACTTGTGAATGGGAGTGGGGATTGCGTGCTTCCACATAGTTGGAATCCGCATCTCATTGAGACTTCGTTGGAAGAACTAAGAGAGTCATCCCGCCAAATTCATTACAACTGGCTTCAGCGCCTTTTGACGAGCATTATCAGCACTAGGATTGGTGTGCTTGCGCAAGGAAGTTAATCTCTCCAGAACACCTGCGGTCGTAAATGAGATATGGGTGTGCTCGTATTCACGCGGACAACCTAAGCGACGAACTTGTGTCCTGGAAGCTTTGGGAGAATTGCTGACATACGACGTTGGCCACTATCGTTGTTTGTGCTGGTCCACCGGGAGTGTGGAGAGCAGGAATCCCTGCTGCACATTACATCGTGTGTTGACATGTCTGTAAAGGATCTTGGGGTTTGAGGAGAACTTCTCACCTAGATCCTGCTGATACTTAAGTTTATCCCCGCATACCAGGTTCACGCTGTGATTCCGTTAGATAGTGCAGGCTTCCCATGCTTCGGCACCCGGTGACTGCTTGTATTTTCACCAGAGGAAATATCTTGTGACCATGCACTTCCGCATCCCTTTGCGCATGAGTAGTATCCATTCCCATCTGTCGTAGGGGACTTTTCCTCGAAGCAATAGTTACTAACTTGTCGAACTGATTGACAAACTCCAACCTAGCGACATCGGGGACAGTACCTCTAGAAATGATCAGTTGGTTGCACCAACGGATTTAGTCAGAATACTTTAATCTGTAATCAGATGAGAATTATCGGTGGTTTCTGCGGAACACTCTTCATAACAGATGTAGCAACAGATGTAACAGCAGTGTTACGCGAGCACTGCGGCACACATAATTACTTACCCTCATTAGTAAACAACAAATTCAGGATAACTGCATTTTCCCCGTCCTGAATCTTGTGGGGGAAGTAGCGGGCTTGTAGCGGGCTGGTAATCCAATGATTAGCTTCTGTAATTCCCTTTTAGAGTCATCTTAGAGACAGGCTGGGATTTTTGGGGTCCGAAGACTTTCACACAGACAAACTATCCCATAGCACAGTCGGTCAAGTGGAAGGATGGAAATATCAGTAAAACAAGCCAAGAGGTTACCGTCAAAAGCAGGTCAGTTCTATCGCTTTCCCTCTCACCCCACAGGGCAGTGTGTGTGACCAAAAAGCGAAGTGGCCGAATCCATTCGCTTGATTAACGCAATGTGACGCATTCAGTAGACCCCAACTACTAACTTTGCATTGACAACAAATTCTTACACAACCAACAGAGTGGAATTAAAACCGGTTGGTTTTCCTCGCATACTATTCTTCTCGGCATTTATCCCCGAGGTCCAACTAGGCGCGTTTTTCCACCACATCTGCCTCGTGTAACTCCCAAGCCTAGCCCTCTCATCACACTGTTATCTCTATGAAAAATTGCGGTGAGCTAATAAACGTGGCTCCAAACGAGGTTTCAATGAAGCACATGCCTAGACATGTCAAAGGTAAGCGTCTTGTGAAACAAGGAGTAGCTTGTACGTTCTTTTCCAAACAGTACAATCCCAAGTGCGTTAATCCTTCTCGACGGCAGGCGAGCGAGTGGTACAGATCGTCAGTTGTCCTGATTTTGTCCTGCATGTTTGACCATACCATTTGTCAAGTGTGTGTTAATAATAGTCCATGAATACGACCAGTTACTAGGAGGAGGCGAACAGCAGACGACCGATAGGTTTGCCTATCTGAAGAAGAGAATGCACTAGGAAAAAGTGGCAAGCTCGAAGCTGAAGATGCGTACGCGACTCTTTTGCCTAGAATCACCGGCGTTAATATTTCTACTGACTTATTCTCGTGCCACCTTGGCAGAATGTAAGCTGAATGCAGACGCGGGATCTGATATTTAAGCGGTCCATATGACAGCCAAGATCGACAGTCACTTGAATCATGCGACTGAGCGGCGTACAGCAGCTTCTATCCATAACAGGAATGGAACAAATGAACAGCAATTTCCTGAAACCGAAGCCGCATGTGATGACCAAACCAGATGTGAGGTTAATTATGTACAGCTAAATGTGCCGACAGTTGTAACTGTAATCCGAAACCAGACAAACAACCGAGTTCCAAGTACTCCGATGACCCCAACAGCTCAAGAGCTGATACCTGGGAACAAATCTGCGGCCAATCACTGAAACAGTGGGACAATGTTATACTACGGATAAAAATCCCAAGGCTTGACACGACGAGTGGGATGGTTTGCGGGAGTAAGGTTAGTTCAATGAAGTTACACAAAGTGAAAAACACCTGTGGGGTCACCATATTATCAATTCTGTGTTACAGCTAAGCTTCAGGAGGTCGCGGTAAGCGTGCCCGGGATATTTCAAAATCCGGAACACCAGGATGAGGTACACTATCAGAAGTTTCAGTCGCCAGTAGTATTGCAGGTGGGCCAAACCCTTCTCCATTTGCGTTGCCTGTGGCTGTGTGGTCTCCAGTGCAACCAGGTCGCGTTTTAACTAGGGTTGCCAAGCCTGGCTCATATACTCTACATGGGGCCTCACATACGCATTGATCATTTGGAGGGAGATGGAAGGATCCAACCTCACAAACGCCCTCCGTAACAGACCAACATGTTGGTTCGCGGTTTTGGACGCCTTCAAGCACTGCACCGAACAGCCGAGGTAGTCTTGGATTACCACTCTAAGGTCTCGCTCTTGTGAAACGGTATCCAGCGTATCGTCTCCAAGCCTATATGCGTATTTGGGCTAGTGGCGAACACGTACGGTTTTTCACTTATCCGTGTTAAACCGAAGTAGATTTGACACTGAGCATTCAAAAGTGCATTCTAAGTCTCGTTACAACATATCGTGATCTTCCTGCTAGTCCATAGACCACCTTATTTTGAGGTTATCGGTAAAATGTAGGAAACTTTGTAACACTGGTAAAGTCGTTAATGGAGAACAAGACCAACCGCGACTCCAACAC
>CALYDF020004825.1:0-14997 GCA_944474145.2 Dicrocoelium dendriticum | reverse complement strand
CCGAGAATCATTGTCCGATGCAATCGATGTGGTATGTCGTGTGCCACAAGGCTCGGTTCTTGGACCTCGTCTATTGGTAGTGTTTATTAACGATTTGGCGAGGTTAATTGCTTCTGATTTCCTAATCTTCGCTGATAATATCAAGATATGGTGAAGGATCAGCGGGCCGGAGGTCCGGGAAAGGCACCAGTGCGATCTTTACACGGTGTCGAACTGGTCAGTTCAAAATGCCATGCCATTCAACGTAGACAAATGTCGCGTTGTACAATTACGCCATAGACATAACTACACATATTTGCTTGGGACAAACAGATTGCAGACCAGCTCCCGGGAACGTGACCTTGGTATGCTCGTAGATAGCGACCTCAAATGTTCAAAACAGGCTGAGGTAGCTGCAAAAAGAGGCAACCAGCACGTCGGCATGCTGCGAAGGTCATTCGGGAGATTTGACCCATCAATCTTCCTGATGATGCACAATTCCTACGTGCGCCCGCATGTTGAATACGCTATCCAAGCTTGGCAACCTTGGTTGAAACGCGATCTAGAGGCATTAGAGGCACCACAATGAAGAACAACAAAGAATGTAAGGGGCCTACGCTGCCACTCTTACCACCGAAAGCTGAAGTTGCTGGGAATTTTCAGCGGGCGCTATCGAAGACTGAGCGGCGATCTCATATTAGCGTATCAGATATTGAGTGACGCCAACCACGTACGCCGCATTTGTTGAAACTTAGCAACAGGGTTAACTGCATAAAATTGTAGGAACAATATACCTGTCTAGAGTGTCAACGGAATTGCTTTTCCCTTCGGGTTTGCCAACCCTGGAACGCACTCCCAGACTAGGTTGTATCCTCTCCTACCTTGGACGTTTTCAAAAAACGATTACATGTTGCTCTTAGCTTCCAGTGTTCTGTTACCTAAACTCCTCTATTGTGGATTACGCCAAGCATGCTTTTCAAAAGGATTTATGTATCAAATGGACCCAAGTGAGCGACCGTGTTTTACTTTTATCACGCCTTACGTCAACGATCACTACACCCCAGTGTCTTTCTGAACGTTTACGCTCGATTTTTTTTAATTTTACACTGATGTTGTTTTTATCAAAGTATTCACCTCGGCATACGTTCGGTAGATGACCCAGATATATTTTGGTTTCATCACATTGGCCCCAACCATCCTACGGGACGTGTCAATCACTTATTTTTATCCCGTGATAAACCATTGTTCAAATTATTGTTCCTTGCTCATCAGGAGATCCTCAAGCTTTTATCACCCCGCTGCCGGGATTCACTCATATGTCCTTTACCACTGAAGCTGTCTTGCAGAAATTGACCAATCTACGAAAGCACAAAGCCCTGGGTGTCGATACTATTCGCCCAAAGGCACTGGGAACAGCATCAAAACAACTGGCAGAGGTATTGGCTCAATTCTTCCAGTGCTGTTGGGACCAGAACCAATTTCCTGACATGTGAAAGCTTGGAATAATAACACCCATTCACAAAGGTGGAATCAGAAATGAGGCTTCAAACTACCACCCAGTTTCCCTTCTCCCTATATTGTCCAATGTGATGCAATCCATCATAGCCGATTTGCTGGTGGGCTATTTGGGAAACTAACATTATTATTTTGAGCAGCAGAGCTTCCGTTGAAATCGATCGTGCCCAACGAATTTGCTACTAGCACGGAGTAGCTGGACCCAGTCAACTGACGCTGGAGAGGATGTTGATGTGCTCCATTTGGATATCGCGAAAGCCTTCGACCTTCTAGGTCATCAGATACTCCTTTCCAGGCAACAGGGTTACTGGATCAGTGACCCATTCTAAGGTGGATGGCTAATTATCTCCTTCAGCTTCAATTGGTGGTCAGAGTTCGAAGCTCCTTCTCTGATCCCATAAAGATTGCATAATGTGCTCCTTAAGGCTCTGTGCTAGATTCCCGATTGTTTTTGGTATTGATCAATGACGTCACACAAGCAATTACATCTAACTTTTGCTGTTTGTCGATGACGTCGATGTTTGTCGCAAGGTTCAGGGGAAGACGGACCAGCAATTACTTCAGAGTGATCAAGCCACGGGCACATCAGTGGTCCATCCAAAATTCACTGCAATTCAGTGTGAGTAGAGGCAAGGTGCTCTCTATACCACACCAGAGCAACCACCGTTACAGGCTAGGAACGTATGTTCAGCAGTGAGCTGCCACTGAACGTGATTTGGGCCTACTGGCTCAGGATGATCTAGGTTGTTCCAGGCAATCAGTGAAAGCCTCCAAAACGGGTAACCAACATGTGGGCCTGTTACGACGAGCGTTGGGAAAAATGGATCGCTCTATCTTTTGGCAGATGCTTAGTGCGTATGTTCGTTCTCATGATGAATATGCAATTTATGCCTGGCATCCATGGCTAGAACTCGACTTTAGTGCATTGGAGTAGCCCCAACTCTGGGCGTCAAACTACGTTATTGGAATGCACCTTCTTTTTCTTACGAGGAGAGGCTGGAACGATTGGAATTATTTAACGGACCTTACCGCCGCTTACGAGATGACTTGATAATAGTGTACTAAAGTCTAGACAATTCACATCATGTGTGCCGCTATTTACTGCAACTCAGCAGTAATACCAACTTGTGAGGTCACTCACTAAACTGGCAGAACAGTACAGCCGACTGGATTGTTGCAGGATTTTCTTTTCCTCCGCATGTGTCACCCGTGGAATGCTCTTTCGGAAACGGTGATCTCTGCACCATCAGTACCCATACTTAAAAGACGTTTGGATGACCTATTTACCTACACTTTGTTGCTGACACTACATCTCCATCCTACTCCTGGAATGTACTTTGGATTTATTTGCTGTTACATGTTTGTGCTGTGAAACTACACGGATCGCAGGAATACAGCGAAACAAACGATAAGTCCCTCGTTTAAGTGTAAATAACTCACTTTTTTATTTTTCGATAACGTTGCAAAACCACCTAGAGAGATATGTAAATCAGTGCTTCTTAACCCCTATGAATTCGTTGTTCATTGAGATGGTACAGCATTGGTCAACCCAAAATCCACTGAAATTCAGCATGAGCAACAGCTCGATACTCCCCTGCCGTCTAGAAACCTAAGTACTGCAGCGATATACGTCAGACGCCGACTACTCGTTCTGCTTCCTGATGCCTTAAGTTGTTCCAGTTAATTCGAAAAGTTCTCGAAAACCGATAGCTAACACGTTGGTCTATTGCGACGGTCGTTCAGACAAGTAGACTAATAGAGACGTAAGCGGAGCTAAAGTTGGTTATCGACGGAGAATTGATCGGCCAGCAATTACCAGTCCGCATAAAACGAATCGAACTATACTGTCAATATGATAAACCCGTGGAGTGGAACTCACTCACACTGGCTGAAAACCGGACGCACAAAAATGAGCGATCTTGACCTCCTAAATTAGCATGTTTCGGCTACCTATAAATACAGTTAACTTATGGTGTAGATATACTCTCTGTTTACCGAGTCTTGGTCTTCTGTATTCCGTCGGTTGGGTTGGCGAGTGACTGAGAAGTCCGACAGTGCAGTCTCATAGGGCAGCTAGCAACAGTACAACAGTCGTCAGTGGCAGAGAGCAGAGGTAAAGAAGAAGCGTTACAACATAGACATCACTATTTTCCAACAGGTGCCCAGTGCGCATGTTCGCCCCGTGTCGATTATTCAATTCAAGCCTAGTAGTTATGGCTAAAACACGACCTCGCTGAACTGAAGCAGCTTCAAAGTTAGCCTTCCAAGTACACTACTGGAATGTGCAATCTACCATACGAGCAAATCCAGAATCGTTTGGGAGTATCCAGCGGAACTTATCCCCTGTTACGTGGTGACCTTATAATGACCTACTTGATACTGCACGATCGAAATCATGTGTGCCCCACTTTACTGCAACTCAGGAGTAAGGCATACTTGAAAGATCACTTCAAGAAACTGGCAGACCAGTACAACCGCCTCGCCTGCCACAGAAAGTTTGTTTCTATTCCTGTATGCCCCCTGTGTACATTGCCCTGAAATCAATCGTTTCTTCACCTACACAAGCCGTATTGAAAAGTCGACCACTTATACTTTACTATTTATTATCACCACTCCATCCTACCCTTTTGAAATACCTTGGATCTATTATATATGTCACGTATTGTTGCGGTGAAACTACGCAGCGTGCGGGACTCGCTCTTGGTAATAAATTATAAGACCTTTTCTTTTTATTGCGGTACGTTCCATTTAGCAATTTGCACAATACGGTAAGAAGACGATAGCTGATAGATGCATGCATTTCATTTCGTCTCCTCATTACAATTCACAATAATTGATATGCAACTATATACATAACTATGGGTGTGAGCAAACCAGCCTGCGGTGCAAAATGAACGACGGAAGTTCCACCTCTATGTCCATGATTGCCTTAAGCTCACAAGTAATTGTTTGTTAACACACTGAGCTGACTTCATCCGGTTCATTACCACAGCCTCGGCGGAACGGAGGAAGCGGGGATTATGGTAACACGCTTGTGAACTCTGATCCAAGCTACATCCGCCGAGGTGCGATCACTAGGTGTCTCCTATTGAGAAAGCTGGCGGCCTGCGTGAGTACAAAGAATCGGAAGGGCAGGGATACTGGTCAGTTTCAAGTTGAACCCACCTCGACGCGTGTTCCTTTTTTCGGAAACTCAAAGACCGATCAATTCTGGTTATGTCACTGGATCCGCAATCACACACGAATTGGTATGCACAGTGTGAACTGGCCCCGATCGGTTGAGCTTCCCTCGTTGGAGGAACAGGCAAATTCCGAGTTCGGTTAATGATCACAACTTGAGCAGCATGGTAACTTCTTTGCGCAGCAAAATTAAGCGTTTCGGGGGTCTTAAGTGTGGGGAAGTCACCCTTAAGAGGCAAAGCGAGATAGATCTTCTTCTTGGCTGTTATATACCCTAATTACTTTGGACCTCGCTTTTGACCATGTTTCTCTATGAAACTGCAAGTATAACCATTCGTCATGAACCTTGTTTAATTATCTTTAGCTCGTACGCCAGACAATCCGCCGCGCAAATTCGCCCGTGTCTAACTAAAGCTTTTAAAAATGTCCGTTTGTACCGCGCTGGTGTGAAGCTGGTGAAGTGCAGGTATTGACCGGAGTATGTCGTTTTTTTGTAAACAGGCCTCTCAAATAGTCCATCATCCCTGTGACTGATAACGATGTCCAAGCATGGTAGACAGGGTGGTTGGGGGGCTGGAAATGCTAGTGACTGAAAATGCTGTGGTACCGACAAGCTGATGGTCAATCGAACGCCACCAGGCATCTCGCGCAGTACCAGACAGATGCAATCCAGCCCGGTAGAGAGTGAGCATGTCGTCGGAAGCAGATTGGTCAGACAAGCGGAAAATTGTTGGCGCGCACCCGTGTCGAGCGCACTCAGCAATCATCCACTGAATGTGCAAGTGACCAATCAGACGCCAGCAGGTCCCAAAGGCACAGCTGAAGAGGTACACACTCGTGCGGAGCTGATTGGTGCGCAGTTGAGTCAAGATTTGTGATAATGGACCGAGGGAAGAAGCGCGCGGCCTAATGAACGAGTGCCCAATCCAGTCTACCGTACATCGTACATCGAGAAAAGGAAGGTAATTTTAGACAAAATGAACGTGACGAGCAAGCGTAAACCAATGGAAAGGGAGTCAGCGACAGAATGCAAATAACAAATATGAGCAGTGAAGCGGTCTGTTGCAAATAGTCTACATAAATAGTCTACATACATACAAGTGTAATCTCAATAAAGTATTTAGTGATCGCGGACCAGTCTCCTTGTTTCCAGGAGGGCTACTCGACGGGCACTTCTTCTGTTCCACCTCCCAAGTGACCTGCAAGTTGGCATGTGCGCCGTTAAGCTGCTCCACCAACTGCACCATCTGCTGCTCCGATGAAAAATGGCCACAATATCATCCACCTAGCGCTTATAGTATGTCACTTGGCTATTTCTGTTGCTATGCCTCTTTCTATCCTCAGAATAACGAAATCGGCGAGTACAGGGCCTAGCGTATTCTGTAAGTGGAAGCTAACCTTTTCAACACACAACAGCAATGATTCTTTTAGAAGTTCGACTGGAATTGACAACGAATAACCAGATTGCTGAGCTAGTTCGCAGATGCCATCAACTATCTGGGGTAGCGGAACGTTAGTGAACAGACATTCCGCGTTCAATGAACGCATAATTTTATCGGATAGGTTGATATTATCCAAATCATTGATAAGTTGAATGGAATCCTTAAGACTGTATGGATTGGACATTTATCGCAGCATTGAAAGGAGCTTCACTAGCCATTGAGCGAATTGTGCTGCAGCGCATTTATTGTTGATAGAATTGGTCTAATTTACACTCCGCTCTTGTGCGTATTCGGTGACCCATACAGCTGTGGAATAGTGCTGATACTTGGCTTCAAAAGGTCATAGATGTCACTATCCATCACATGATAGAGACGAAGCAAAGGTAGGTTGCTTTGCGGGCTTCAACGTCGACTACATTCCCCACCTTCTTAGGTCTTCAAGTTTACTCGTGCCGTTAAGTAAGACATTCCTTTTCTAAGCGTACTCGGCTTTCTTCATGACAACCACTCTAGAACCTGTATCCGGTTTCATCACATTTCGTTCTTAGTACGTCGTTCGCGTAGCACTGGTGTCGGATTGTAAGAGTGCACTTTTAACTCACGGGCACACTCTTAACTTCATAGGCGATATCAGGCAAATTGCTTCTAAACAAAACAACGATGTTAGGACTGGATGGTTGAAGCTCCTTAACTTGATCGAAAAAGATCAAATTGGGTTGCTATGAACAGCCGGTTCAGGCTTCTAGGGGAACTTTGTAATCAAGCCTTGTGGCAATGCTTCTAACCGTAACGCAACAAGTTGCATGTCTGGTAAATTCGACACGTACTTACTAGGATCACGAACGATTGGCTTCTCTTTTTGGTGGTTTTTTAGTGAATTCTCCAACGGATTATTCCGATTTCTCCTTATACGGTCGTGGGTGGAATTACAAAGGTTAGCAAACACAATCGGACCACACAAAGATAGATCCTGTATCACTGATAGTAAGCTTGCATGAGTTTCCAGGAAACTCACACGTTTTGACTCGGCCGTCTCCAGATGAGCGGATGTCATGCTTCTGTTAGCCACAGATGGCATGGGTCTATTTCTTCCCAACAATGTGAGAACTGAGCGAGGGTGTCTACGCAGGAGAATACATTTCCAGAAATCTCCGAACGCGCCAGCAAAATTTTGCACCTGAGGTTGACTAGAAGATGAAGCGATTTCACAGTTTCAGCGATGATTCGTTTTTTGAAAAATTTAAAGCAGTCAGCTCCCCTTAGTAATATGAACAATGCCGTAAGAAGACGAAAACGGCTTTGCCAATAAAAGTGCTAACTTTTTGCTTATATTTTTAGATATTCCTACCAAATCATCCGACAAGTCGTATAAAGCAGTGCTTCTCACAATGTATACAACGGTTGTTCATTTTAGCTTGTTCAGATGACCTAGGTTATACTTGTGCAAGACATTACACGACATGGTTCGCAACATGAACCGGTAGAGTGCCTACCGAAGCCCTCCTAGCTCCACTATCTGTTTAGAGAGCGTACTGATTTGCCGACGGATTTGTGAGGTTAAATTTTGTATGACTTGAAAAAGTTACGAGGTGGATGTCTGTGATGGCGCTTTGTCTTCATGACTTGGCTAAACTTTCCCGACCACCCGTTGTTATAGGATATGTGTGCCTTAATTCCAAAAGTTTGTTTAGTGTATGTTGGTTTTATGGTAGACTCCCTTCCTGTCGTTATCTTCGTCCTTGTTAACACGAGCAGTGAGATTGAATGGCGTCGAAGCAAAGACAAGCATCTCAATAATCACGGTCTCATCAGGAAAGCAATTTATCAACCAGAATGTCTACCTTGTGTTCCTTGTTCTTGCTGTAGCCACATTGTAGTGGTATCTGCGCTTTGAGTAAACTTTTGTACTTCGGTGCCCTAGGTTCCTGCGCCAATGGGAAAGAGATCAGTGCCAGCAGTTAGTAAGTAAACTGAAGCATAGTTCAACGGGTGTTCTCCTCTGACCCGCCTCTCACTATCATACCTTGGGTCAAATACTCAGTACACTGGACTTAGATCACAACATACACTACAACTAGACATCCGTACCGATGTCACAGGTAGTTTTCTGGTAAAATTTGCCGTCTTCAATCCCCATTTTTGGTTATAGAGAGATGGCCGATAAACTTGGCACTACTGAGGCAAACTTGCTGCTCGGTGATGCCTATATGTCCATCCAAGAGCCTGAACGTGCAATGGAAATCTACGAGACCGTCTTGCGGAAGGACCCAAACGATGCTCGCCTTGCGTCAAAAATGGGCCAGGCTCTAATGAAAACTCACAACTACGCCAAAGCTGTGTCGTATTATGAAGCTGCAGTCAAAGGTGGTCAGAAAGCGCTTCAGTGGGATCTAGCCGATTTGCTAATCAAACTGAAACACCATGAAAAAGCCAAGCGCCTTCTTTTCTCTCTCGTGAACCATGACACTGCTGAGCCAAGTGGGTTGTTTATTGTGTTTATTGGAGAAACCTCTGCAGCTGTTATTGCTTTCCGACTTACGCTACACTCTTCCCCTCACCAACAAATTCGTCCACTTTTAGTCTTTCTTAGACTTTCTCACAATATGTTCTGGTGAGCGCTAGTTATTTAGTGCGTCCATGTGATGGATATCACTTATGCAGTGAGATATGTTGGTTGGGATTTTGCAAGATTCTTAAATTCATTACTATCACAGTCCAAACCTGAACTCAAAATATTTCCCATGGCAACATAAGGAGGATACAATGACATCCTTTCTCAAAATATTAGTTTGTTTGAAGTGGAGGTAATGGATTTCGCTTGTTATAACGCTGCATCTTATCACCACCTAACTGGTTAGCTGCTGAATGTTTCAAGTCAGGTAACTCCAGTTCACCTGGGTTCTAAACCACTTTAACTAACCCGCCGCTGGTTGCTGTGGGCAGCGCGTCAAAGAATACAGATGTTGTATTGATCTACCACAAGAATTTCCCCGTTAGAAAAGGTAGTCATTTCCAAGCTGGTCCTGCAATCCCTGCTACCTAAAGTAGCATACTTTCACGCCATATGCTTCAGGTATAGTCACAAAATCACATCTTCCCATATACCGCATCCGACGGTGTTACTATACACAACTCAAGGTTGAATCAATTATCCTGGGACAAAGCTTCCGCAGAATATTCAAGCGAGGGCGACGTCCTTCCGGCCGGTGGCCGAGTGGTATGCGCGTCTGGTTTACAACCATGAGGTCACCGGTTCGAATCCGCGTAGGGACGGATGTCTTCGCGGTATAATCAGCCCATGCGCGACTGGTGGTGGTCGCGTGGCAGCGAAGTGCCGTTACGGCGTACAGCTGGCGATTTACTTCTTTCACTTTACTTACCCTCCGTTTAACCTTTTACATTCTCACTTTCCTCGAGTTTTTCCTTTTCACCGCTGCTGTAAATCTTTTAGGAATGCGTAATTGAATCGTTCATCAAAGGGTGATTTCAATCTACCTGGTATCTTTCATAGTTTTCTCCCTGGATCAGGTCGAACAACAGGCAGCACCCCCTTGTCATAGGAAACCTGTGTGGTGTTCCAGCAACAACTGTAGAAAATATAATCGCCCTAACTTATGTTGGATTACCTCACGCAGGCAAAACTTACAACGGCTGCGTACTTAACATCAATGGGAATGCTGTGTTAGTATCCTGTTGTAATGCATGCAGCAAAATGGTGAGGGTAATCGACCTAATTGAATCCTTGAAAAAAAAACCGAAATTGCTGCTCGACAGTCCTCGCTGTTAATTTCGACAGTTAGCTTTTCCTTGCGTGAAATATAGCTCGAAATACGCCAGATAGATTTCGTCTGCAACTATCCATAGGGCCAGAAATATTAATATTCTGAGGGGATTGTACTTTTCTCCGAGCCGGGCATTTCTGTTGCGGATGTTTCCTTAAAAAACTGGGCAACATGTTCAGTGTGGCTATTCAGTCCTGATTCTGGGAATCTCTCAAACCACTGACAGATCCGAATGCCTATCGATTGTCACCTGCTTCGAATGTCAACCTTCGATTGGTTCACGTGAGACTGCCAAGGAGTCGAGTCTTCTTGTCCTACTGGTGCATATCATTGGCGTAACCTGAAGAGCTCTGTAAACACCATCCAGCTCCAGATGATTTTTGGCTGAGTTCCGGCGCGAATGCCAGACCTCAAGGAACTCACACGCACTGTCGTTCCTTGATCTTGGAAGAGCATAGTAGTTCACGCTTGAAGCCTTGATCACTATGCCAATGAAATCCGTGAATAGCGCCTAGCACATTGAGACATAGTTCTCGACGATGTCTGACGCTTGCTCTAATCCTTTTTTCGATTGATTGCATCCACAGTGTAACTGAATTGCTCCCTAACGATTTGTTACGTATCTCAAGCCGACTGAACATTCTCATTAGTGAAATTGAATTGCATCCGGTATCATTTCTACACACCAAACGCACGCAGGGACCTTGGAATTGAGCTAGCCCAAAACAGCCAATGATGGTAAAATTAATCACCCTTGCATGAATGTATGGGTTGGTGGTGTGCGGTGTTGACGCGTCGATGGCCTAGCCCGCATTCAGCAACAGTGCCCTATCTGAAGCTAGTTCTACGCAGCTTAGGGGCGCAAGATTGTCCAAACACGTGATGCGACTGGGTATAAGTGGACTACAATTTACGTAAATGCATGCCTTGCGAACGGCACAAGTTGGGGGTGGGGCTGCGAACAAGGTAATGCGACATCCCATTAGTGAGCTTATTGCTAGCTTGGCACTGACGCAGCCCAAGCAAGGTTTTGGACGACCTACCAACGCTCAGGCATACGACGGTACTGTGTTCGGATAGCGAGGAAGTCACAGGTGTATGGCTGCGTATGACGGGGGCGCTGTGACGGGATTGAGAGTAGAGCGACAAAAGAGGTCTGCGCAACCGAAATACAGGTTGGACGGTGGTCGCCTTGGGTTATAAAATGTCGTCTTGAGTGGCGGTGTGTTGAGAGGGCTAGTGCCAAAATACATTTGTGGCCATTTGGTTAGAAGGCGAGTAGGTCTTGCTCTGTGACAGCAGGCGTTGCATACCCTTATGGTGGATTCAGTACACCAACTAGATGATCCCTGAAGCAAATGAGATACTGCGACTGGGATGTCGGAATTTCGCATCGACTGATTGCTACGCACATGCAGTGCCTATAGATAGGATTGTCCGGAAGCGTCAGCAGTGCACATTCCATCTGGCCCTTGTAGTGCTCGAACCCGCAACTCGACTGTTACCAGTCCGTGGTTAAGACCACTGAGGCACGATTCCCGAACGGATGAAACTACCGTACAATGCTTTTCCGGGCGTGAGATGGTCGTGTGAGTGAGTCTAGTTCTTATGAATTCCTACCTTAAATCCCCCTACTACCGTTCTGTAAACATAGGATTTTCGTCACCATTTTTTCTTTTATGTGTTCGCGGATTCCGGAACTGCGTGCAATTTCTTCATTGTTATCAGCCTCTCGTCCAAGTGTCGCGCTATGGTGCTAATGCTCACCTCAAGCATCAACGCAGCTTTCAACCGCAGGTAGAGTGTTTGGAGAGTGACGATAGTCATTCTACCAGACAAACAATGTGGCTTTCTGCCAGAGCTCCTCGTCGCCCCCACCATGCTTCGCTCTTTGTTCGATTGGTTCCATTCTTCGTAACCAACTGCAGCCGGTTTTCGGGTTGACGCTTAGTATACATGCAAGTATCTCCCAGTTGTTTCCCTCCTCATAAGTCTTCAGTATTCTGCTTTTCACCTCTACTGAGTGGCGTGTACGGGTGCTTTTTTGTGCCTTTCTGAGTACAGCAAGTTGAAAATCACCCAGTTGCTTTACATATATACGTGTTTGCACAAGCTTTGTAACTTAGGCCCGCTCTGAACCAGCCAACCACCGCCGGATAACTCTTCGCCCAGTTCTTTCCAAGGTCATGTAATCCACTATTACAGAGGCCATCATGGGATACTTGGAAAGATGTAGTAGCATCCTCCCGGAGCAACATGGTTTCCGCCGAAACCATTCATATACCACGAACATTTTGTTAGCCCGTGCCAGCTGGATGGAATCTGTTGATCCTGAGAAGGGATTTGACGCTGTGTACCTCGATTTCTCGAAAGCACTTGATCATGTTGATCACAACGTCTTCTTTCTCAAGCTTCAGAGCTGTGGGATCAGCGATCCCATCCGGGGTTTTATGCATGCATTCCTGCTTCGACGTCGCCTAAATGTGAGAGTCCGCAGCGCCTTCTGTGGTGCAATGTGGCGCTCCACAAGGCTCGGTTCTAGGACCAAGGCTTTTACTCGTCTATATTAACGGCCACGTGGAAATGATGGTTTCAAACGTTTTACTCTTCACATACAATCTCAAAAGCTGGCGGACTATCAGGACGGTAAACGACCACATGACACTACAAGGTAATCTCGACAGGGCTCAGGATTGGTCAGTTCAGAACATGCTTGCGTTCAACGCTGTCAAATTTCGAGTACTAGCATGCGCCACCAGAGAACTTACGCATGCTGGCTGGGCGAGCACCTTTCACAAAGCGTCTTCCATGAAAATGGTCTTAGAGTGGTCATGAAGGCCGATCTCAGTTGATCAAAACACGCCGAAAAATCAGAAAGAAAAGCCAAGGAACACTTGGGTCTCTTGCGGCTAGCGTGTTGCCGGTTTGATCCAACTATCATTTCACAAATGCTCAACGCTTACGTATGGGTCACATTTTGAATACACCATCCAGGTCTGGCACCCTTAGCACCCTTGCTGCTCTTGCGACTCCACAAAGTACAGCAACAACAAATATAAAGGGCCTGACTCATCTCCATTACCACCATGGACTACAACCCTAGGAAATTTCGGTGGTCAATACCGTCGCCCACGCGGTGATCTTATTTTGGTATTTCAGATCCTAATGGATTCAAACCACGCATATCGGCACTTACTCAAATTAAGTCACAACTCCTCACTTCGAGGCCATCACTTAAAGTTAGTCACACAGTATAGCCAGCTGGAATGCCGCCGGCATCTTTTCTCACTTCGTGTGTCCCAGTGGTGGTTTGCTCTCCCGATTTCTGGCATCTCCACTTCTGCATTGACTGAATTCGAAACCCAACTTGATGAAACGTTGCAACACATACACTACAAGGCTTAACCAATATCACTGAGACACATCACGATATAACCGAACTACGTACACTAGTGAGACATCGGTGACTTCACCGATATGTGCTATTTTTGTTTTTGTTAATACATTCATATTCTATTTCACTCTTTTTCCGGGGAATTGTGAAGACTTACTTCTTACCAGTGATAAATCCATCGATCCATTGATACGACCGCTTCGTGCGCCTAAGCGTGCTTCTGGATTCAACCTCACCGCTAGACTCAGCCTTACGAGGATGATAAGCTCATCAAACAGGCCGCTGGAGTGAAACACAATAGCGACTGACAAGCAGCCCGGTCGCAGCTACTGTAACAACATGTTTGACGCCCTTCCACTTAAGCTTTTCATCTCAACCCTGGGTTTCGTCGATCTAACCCCCGCTCTCCTATCCCAACTGTCAAAACCGTCCGATATTCATCATCATTAAGACCACGCAACCTTGGAATTCATTGCACTACCTTACGCAAGTGGTATTTCCGGTGACAGTGCGGTTTTGGAACATGAGTGTAAGCGCGACTCAGGGTTGATACATCGATACCACTTGCGAGTTCCAAACATGTGAGTATACTGCGAGTACCATGCAGTGTGATGTTAAATGTACCAGTTGACACTAAATATTTGACGTGACCGGACGGCGCACCCTCACTTATGGATACAGACGCATAATAGCATACTTTAATGTTACGGAGAGAAAGCCTACAGTCAGCGATCAAGCCGAGAGCAGTGGCGCAAAAAGTGGATCGATCTACAACTAGAGATCGAACTCGAGTGGAGATTAAAACGCGAATCTATGCGGGATCAGAGGCAAGTTGGATCATGAACCATTAGAGTTGTGCTAATTAATATTAATTAGCATCCCCAATATTGTTGTGTTGATAGTTGCCCACAACCTATTTGTTGCGCCATACTCTCATACAATACGACTGTCTTTGGACTTCTTCCTGCGGTCGTGGGTTGAAGACATCAATGGCGACACAACGTTAACCTGAAGTGAACGACAGCATCGCGCTTGCAAGTTCTGCAGATTAAGGATTAGGACGGCTTCGAAAGGGGCACACCATTGCACACGATCGGTGTATTTGGATGTCGACGTTCATAGATAAATGACTGCCATGGGGAACTATAGTGCTATAATGTACTGACGTTCTTGCGAGTAAAGTGACAAAACGGTCCTGCGCAAATTGAGGGTGAAATGCGGATTGGAAGGTGGCCGCCCGTGTTTAATCCCACAAGCGTTATGTGCAACGTAACTGGCCATCATACTACGTGCAGTACGGCACTGCGACCTCCATGGAGCGGTTAATGAGATAGCATCGATTCTCATTTGCTAGTCTGTGCGATATCCTACGGGACGGTAAATTAGCTGACTTGGAGACTGCAAACAGCGGACCTGTGCAGGCGCAAGTACCATCCGGATTGGTTTGTATTAATGACACAAACAGATCGAAATCGTTATTAGCGTTACGGTACATATCACAACCGTTTAGTTTGTTTGACCCTAGGGTGTACAAAGTAACTACGCTTGACGCAATGGCTCATCGTAAATCGCTGGCTGCTTTGACTAATTTTCTCAACACCCTCATCTCCCGCAAAGATGTTTTGCCAGAAATGGCCAACCTTTGGAAAACAAAGGTAGGTACAGATTTTATGAAAAGGAGACCAAACCAAACTTGTCCATAGTG
>CALYDF020004824.1:0-15043 GCA_944474145.2 Dicrocoelium dendriticum | reverse complement strand
TTTCCAGCCTCATTGGAGATAGCACTGATACTAATTCAGTGACACTCTTGCACTTGCTTTCGTGTTTCTAATTTTTAAGTGCTTCAGCTGACAGTTTTAACTGCCACCCGGACCTTTTGGACTGGCATGATTAACGATACGAATATCGGCCATGTGTGGTTGACATGCGCTAAGGTAAACGGATCTACCAGGCTTCAAAATATTCTAGCTGATCAGCTAGAATTTTTCGAGAAAATGAACTTAACCGTCCATTGCATTTTAATCACAAAGCAAATACAAAGAAAAGGATCCAAAGCATAAGGAGGAACATTCTCTGAAGGTTTTCATTCCAATAGTTCACAAGCTACATAGCAGAACCTTGTCCGGAAAAACACCAGACGCGTTTCGCCCTATTGAGGCTCGTCAGTGGTGCGCATTCCCTCGGTCCTCTAAGGAGGTTCGAACCCATGACCGCTAGAGGCGGATGCCAACTAGCCAGCAGCTTAAGCCACTGAGCCATGGGGAACGTTGGCTGGGTTCCATAACTTGCAAACAAACTGGGACATAACACCAACTATCTTCCACTGTCACTGACAGTGGTTAGCCTGCGAGGAACAGCCAAAGCAGTTTGGCCTATCCCGGATCTAGTGTGTCGAGCCAAGTTGAGACCTAGGCTTTTAATATCTACGCATGCACATCGGCTAATACGCAGAGAACCAACCCAGGTTACTGCTCATCTAGCATGGATGGTGAAACTGTAGGTATCTGGAGGGTGTTTATATATATATATGTATATATATATGACAAATTATTAATAACCATACGATTATCACAGTGCCACATAAGCTTGCATGGGCACAAAGCTATTCGAGTACATAAGGTGATGCAGCTAGTTGAATTAGAAAAAGCTTCGAAGCCAGCAGCTCAGCTGGATTATATAAGTGTCGTAAATTGTTCAAAGAACTCCGCCATCAGGAACAAGATGTTCGAATCATTTAGAATGTCCAAAAGACACTGTGATGACAGAACATAGGAAATAAGTATCGTAACCAACTTAAATAGCCGGTAGACTTAAGGCCAGCCAGGTGATCCATAAATATTCTTAGCTCTTGAAGGGGGAGCCCGACACGAGATCACTCTTAGAAACTGTTTAGGCCGAGAAATCTCTACATCCATCCCTACCTATCCCTATCTACACATGCAGTAAAAGACTGGAACAGTGTGCTTGAGCTGGTTGTTAGCGCACAAACTAAAAGCTTCAAACGGCTATTGGACTCCCATCTGCTGAGTATGCATGGACCTTGTAGTTTTCGCTGTAACACACGCTGCGTAACTTTTCCGCAATTCTTGTTCTGAGCGACATGTTGTAGAGCTGAAACGGAGTTGCCTATCTTCTCTCTACTACTTTAATGAACTAATGGTTTGCGCAACTTCCTAGCTGCCACGCGAAATATTTAGACCTTGCTCAACAGTAGCTTGCTTATTACCGCAAATTGCATACTGAAGGTATTTTCAAACATAGTCTATCTTGTCGGTACAGATGAAAAGCAAGCCTACTGCTTTTGCGTACGTTTAGTCAATTGAAAAAGAAAACAAAAAAGCAGTAACGTAATATACTTGAATGCTGCATAAATAATATAATGCGTCGCTAAAACCACCGGTGTTTATCCATAAGTCATTAATTTTCAAAATATTCGTACTTCCTGACAGCGCGAGTGCTGTCGTTGTGTGACCGCTCTTTGTAATCCTGCCATCTTAGAGTGACCCATTTAGGACAAGCATTATAAAGCGACCACTAGTAACATTGTACCTCCATGACACACTTCGTGACTGACTGAAATATTTTGGTGGTGGAAAGCAAACTGAAAACGGAACACAGTCTAACAGAGTGCAGATGGTCGCATTCAATACAAAGGACGGTTTTAAGAATTAATTAAAATATTCAGCAGAACCAACAGAACAATATTTAACTAGATCAATGAATTATAAGCTTACCACAACAAATATACCAAAGCAGTTTGCAGCATACCTGCTTTGTTATCTAATCCGACAGATATAACGCTCTATGAATACGAGGAGTAAGCAAACCCACTGGTCCGACAATAATCTTCCATATATTTGCCACAAACCCCGCCCACCAACATATATAAACACACGCATCCTTGATACCTAGAACTTATTGTATCTAGCACGGACACAGTTATATAACTTCTGCTTAACCTGAACCCAAACTTCTCACCCTGCACTGACGGACTGCATCCCCTTCTTTTCAATACAGTGCCCGACTGTGATACTTTAACCATCTGCTTAATTTTTTGGCTGACTTAAAAGACTAAGCATTTATCCAACTACTGAAAAACTAGGACTATAATGACTAAGAATAAAGGAGAAAATCGCCAGAACCCGGTGAGCTGTCGCCCAACCTGCTTGACATCCATCGCCTGTAAGGGCATGAAGCAGATAATAAAATGAGCTCCACAGTAGCACTGCGACGAAAGTGACATCACTTTCTATGGCAGCATGGATTATAGAAGGAACGATCTTGTTCTATCAATCTGCTAACGGCTAGATAAAAGTGAGCAAGGACAACTAATACCGGACAAGTCATAGATGTGGTGTTTGTCCATCTTAGAAAAACGTACGATAATTTCCAATATTTGTGATTACACTGGGATCTTATGGAAAGCGGTGTTAGTGGCAGCTCTCAACCTTGGATTGCCGACTCTTTAGAACGTTAGACTAGGTAACAAAGTAAACGAAGCGCTTTCCAAGCCAGAGCTTAGGACCAATGGCCTTCCACAGGGATCCTCCTTTGGACCCGAATCATTCAAGTTATACAACAACAGACAGAAGTTGACTTGGCAGCAGGAAATGAAGTCACTGACGACCAAACTGAGTGCCGTTGATCCGTCTCGCCTTCCGGACTGGAGTCCACGTGACTCGCCTCGTGCTTGGCTCGAGACTTTACAGGACATGGCTCGCAACCGACACCAGTGGCACGTTTGCTGCCGTCTCCTACTAGGACTGCCTGTTTAAAGTGTGGTTGGTGCTGAGTTACTTGCAAGATAATGGCTGATTATGACGCGGGGCACTGAAAGTCGAAAGGAAGCTGTCTCGCTGCTGCCGCCTTCTGTTTGTACGATAGCCAGCTGTTTGTGACGGTATGTTGTCTACACAAGGTGTAGGCGCTTTGACCCTGAATGTTTGCTTAGGGCATTAAGGTTTTCAGGTAAGTCCTCCTTCTCTCCCTCTTATTATTCTTTATTTCCTAGGTCCGCATGGCTGTGTGGCAGCGAAGCATCAGTTCAAATGGCTGATGTACTGCTGTTGATGATGATACAACAATGATCTTCCTGCAACACTCCAAACCGAACGCCTGATCTAGGCCGACGACTTAAGCTGTGTTCTAAAGAGACTGTTCTCTGCGCCGTTGATCGACTACAGGTGAGTCTTCGTTTATTGCACGACTGATCCGTCAAGTGCGTCCTACCATTAAACGAATGGGTATTCTGAGCCACTTAGAACTTACACATTGCCAGTTCCTACTCAACAGAAATATTTAGACATAACCATAGCACTTGACCAGAAAACCATACAGGATACACTGAAAAGAGTCGTCAATGCAAGCATGACGTGCTGTGCAATAAGAAGATCCTTCTCTTAAATCAGGCCGAAGATCTTCAGGCTCCTGTTCACCACTCACGTTTAATCGATTATAGAGTATGGTCTGGCACCGGCATTCCCACTATCTAAGTTTGAATGCGTTGCAATCAAAAACTTCAGCGACGTAGCCATAAGGACCTTACTGGGCTTCGGGAGCTCTCATACTCTATCCGGTTTAGGCAACTGAAACTGTTCTCTATGGAATATTGTCGTCGTCGTGGAGACCTCATCTTTAAGAGATGCACACTAAGAGGGAAACTAGGGTACGAGCCAGAACATATCTCCAGCTCAACTTATGTAGCTTGACACGATGTCACAAGTGGAAGCTACGCAAACCGAGGAAGCTCAAAGTCCGCATCGCTGTCGCTCGTACCCCTCGATTAGTGAGCAATGGGAACCGTGTACCGGAAACATGTCGATGCGTCGACCAAGGAAAGTATCAAATGACTTCTAGAGATTGACCTACGCAAGACACCGGTACAATACTGCCTTACTGCGACTGCACCGGTTCCCTGAAGACTAACGGGTCACAACCACGTACGTGCTCATAGTACTACGCAGATGACGGGTGACCGGGTAGCCAGAGATAAAAGTTACGACTACTATTCCAATAGTCGCGGGTCCAAAGCCTGCTGTCTTCGCCTGATGAGATAAAATAATATCAAAACGCCTTGTGGTGGTGCAGTGTTTTTGGAGGAATATTTTAAGAGATTTATATATAAGCCCTTAATGAAGAGGATGGGATCCAGCCGTTCCCGCAGCGACTGCGACGAGTTATAGAGAATAGTCGGCACACCATGACACGCGCCTATCCCACAATGTATAGGAATCGACGGAGCTGACAAGGGTTCTCCCCTCTGCTCTCTACAAACCAATGAACATCACTTCCGCCCCCCAAGACTCGAATAATAAAATAATATTTTAATAAAATTTGTATGCTGCTTCCCTCACCTGTTAATTAGCGCTCAAAAGTATTCGTGTTCGTTGTATCCGTTTAAATACACCAATACGAACGAGAATTCCAGCGATAATTGAGTACGCGATAACCCAGAACGGGTTTAAAAATACTGTGCTTAGCTTACGCCTTTATATAGGAATCTTGCGCAACAAAACAACGGAAGATGTTTTTAACAACAACGGTTAGTATTATACAACTGTTACAATTGTAAACGCTTTGCATATTTTCTGAAATATTAGGTATCCAGTTTCCGTTAAGTAAAATGCATTCCACCGCGTTTTTAAAAACGGAAACGCTGAAAAAATATCGTAGCCAGTAAACTTGATCAGACTGTCTTTTAGTCCTATCCATTATTACATACCACTATTTTTCACCATCCTAGCAGTTTACGGAAGGTTACAAGTTATCCCGTTTTAAAATACAAGCGGTTGGTTAAATATCAAATTCAAATAAAATTCACATGTTCCGTCCATCCTGAGAGTGTCTGTACGCACTGTTATAATGCTTTGGTATGATTGGGCAGCTTTATAAGCTAAAACAGCTGGTGGAAATGAACTCCTAATCAACCATTCCAAATCATCATGCCTGCAATATCATTTGTAGGTAGAAATTCAGCACATATACACTCTATCACATAGGCGCTGCACTCCAGGAAAAGCACTGTACACTCGTTTCACCCTTACGAATAGCATCAGCAGTGCGCATTCCTTTGGACCCTGGTAGGGCTCGAACCAGCAACTCGACTTTTGCTACTCCGTGGTTGAGACCACGGAGCTACCAATCTTCTGGAATAGCATTTGTAACAGGTCCGAAACTGTTTGCATAAGGCGTCGGTAAAGACCGCGTACTACATATTTCCTTTACCGGGGTGCTACACATACGCGAGAAATGGATCAACAACTACGCCATCTCTGAACGAACACCGACGAGTGTTATTGTTTAGCGCTTGCTTTCCCCGTCTTATCTCCAGTAGGTTAATCTTGATTAAATATAAACAAATAAACCTTTGTTTTCGGCTACGGTGATCATCTAACACATGGAATGGCGGGAAAGTGTGCTGTGGGTAGAATACTGTAAAGCATCTATCAGAAAATGTGTACGTGTTATGCAGATAAACATAACCGAACTAAATAAAATATTAGGTAATTGGAGGATACCCCTCTTTGAAGTTGCAAGTGTTCAAATAGCGACTAAAAAGCATTATATTGGAAAGTTAACACAAGAGGTTAATAAAAAATCAGCTCACGTCAGCTTACTTTTTACGCGCGATAGACTTTCGCCTCACGAGTTTGCTGTTTCTTGTACCGTTATGTGCGCAATTTCCACTGGCATTAAGACGGTTTAAACTTTCTTTCCTCTACCTAAGAAAACAGCCTAAACTGGAGCAATCTACGAACTCTTATTTGTCAGCATTAGAATACTTTACATATTCCAGTATAATTTCAAGTTTAGATGCACAAATCCATCACCTGCCTTTCATTTTTCTCTTTGAATTGCTCAGCTTGCTGTTGCGGTACCAGGGCACATAAACCATGTTTAGCCGATTTTGCTTCTATGCTTTAGACACTCCGTCGGGGACGAGATGCGCGCCATTAAAGGCATGCTCAAACATAGTACAAGCTTGATGAAAAGTTATGTAATAGGATAGCTGGATTTTCATATATGTGCATCCGTGCATCTAGGGATGTACACAGGTGTGTTGCAGTTATTATGAATGTGTTCCATCGCGTCGCCAGTATCTAACTAAAGAGTTGACGTCTGTGGAGTTGATAAGGTTGTCCGAATAAGCAGGGGCAGTGACTTTCTTTTTTAAAAGCACATCCGCCAGGTCACAGTGTTGTTAAGCAAATATTTATGGACTTTCTAAATTGAACGATTACTTGCTGAAGGCCTATCCCATGGTGGAACGCTGCCCCAGAAATATTTCCCTGGCCGAGTTAAACCCGAACCGCGTAGCTGGTTCCGTGAGGCTTGTTTGGTTAGCCAGCTGTTGCCTTGATGTGTGTTTGTGACAAATACATCCAGCCGCCTACGAAGCATCTGCTTTGCCTTCCAGCTCTACAAGTGTAGCACGACCTCATTTACGTACTGAACGAGGGTGAACACGGATTCTTTGACCGTACACATATTATACACGTAGCGACTCCGCTCTTTGTGCTTTTCTGTCATAGCTTGCTGTTCCTTCATTTTGCTTTACTGTTTACATGCGATTCTAGTTACCCTATTTCTAGCAGCTAGGAGTTCGAAGGTTGTACGAGCTGGTTAGCCGAACAACCAGCTCACGATGCCAGCTGGGTGGTCCGGGTTTAACCCGTTCCAGCAAATGGTTCGGCGGCAGTGTTCCAGGACGTGTTGGGTTTCGTCTGGCAAGCGTTCTCCCTATAAAAAGCCACAAACGTCTGCTTAACAACAGTGTGACCTGGCGGTCGTGACTCGCCACAAAATAAAGTCACTGCCCTGGGGATACCCGGATAATTCTATCCAACCCACGGACACCAATCTTCTACTCGTATATTGATGACGATCTCAAACATTGAAGCTTGGAGCAGCACAACTACAAGCACAAAATACACAGCTACCTGCACATGCACACACCATGACATACATACTTACCCCCTACACAAACACAAACTGCTATGGCAAACACATCGGATTTTTGCACGTTCTTGATCATGCACCGTTATGTCAGAATGATCATGCCTGTAACGGCGTGCCTCACCTTGTTAAGAATGAAAGACGTAGGTATGTATGCATTTAGTGAGGGACACTTTCCACTTTCGAGCGACTTCTTGCCGCGATACTGCTCTCTATTAACCCAGTGATACATCGCAGTCGGATTGTCATGGCAGTACTGCCGAAACCCTTTCCACCCAGGAAACACCCCGTAGTGAAAAGTACTAGCACTGGGAGAGAAATGCAGTTGCTACATGCGCCGTTTCCCTGAAGAAGAGAACTTTGCGATTATTTTGTTGACTACCGACGTCAACAGAGACAGAGTTACCGAAGAGACGTTTGCACAACTTATTGCCCTGCTAAAGCCACATTTACATGAGCTGGACCATGGTAGTTCGTTTATCAGCATCCACGGGGGCGGCGGCGTAGCGAATATTCTTACTGCCCGGGGCGGGTGTGAAAGCACTGCCACCTGGCAGTCCAAGTCCGTAAACGCACACAAGAGCGGATAGCTTGTTAATGTTTCACTTCGTATACCAACAAGCAAAGATTTACTTTTAGTATGTTGCCTTACATTTAGGCTTTTTAATTGTTAGTATTCTCGTGAATAAAATTTGATCAGACCTTAGTTGGTACGGCTCGATGAATTCGAGAATAAACTATTTATTTAGATTTTTACTTTTCGGTCATTTTTGTGATAGCAGTATTAAGAACAATATCCACTGTCAAGTTCGCTCTCTATGTTGAGAATTGTAAAACGTGAGGCTTGTCCGGTTCAATGAAAGTGGTTCGTCATAAGCTTGCGTTTTGATGACACGCTGTCACAGCTGACAATGTTATTAGTTCGGGTAAGAAGTAAACACAGCAGATTCCTTCAAGTTGCTATTCCTGTATGAGGTTCAAAATTCAGAATGTCCATTGAGTTTGTTGCTTTTTGCTGCTTTCACAAAGTTCTGCAGTCTTCTGCTTTCGGCAAGTGTTTCCTCTTTTTCTATACCCTCTGTGACTTCACTAAACGAACAACCATAGTTACAATCGATCAATCATTACGGTAAAATGAGCCTATTTGTTCGCAAGGTCATGAATTTGCTGAAATCTGTGGCAATTCATCCGTAAAGCTCTCCGTGAGAGACGGCACTATCAGGTTTAATTCCGCAGCAAATTCAATCACTGTATCAAAAATATCCATTGTCCATTCGTTTTTGTCTGACTTGACCTTTCATGCTTACTCCGACATAGCGAATTGTTGCTGAATCTATTCGTTGCAATGTGCACCATATTCTTTCAATCCTGAATAAGACCAATTGTTTACGCTGTATGCTTGGTAGTACTTCGCTGCTGACTCAGCAAATTTGTTTAAACATATCTGGGCATTCTTTTTTCTTCCGGGACCAGATCCCCTTCTCCTCAGAACCAACTTAAATGGAAACAACAACATGGAGATTAGCCTCATTGGTGCAGACGCTCTTATGGTTGCATTTCTCCTCCTTTATTAAAGATGTTAGAGAAGTGGCAAGCACAGAGTATTTGTTCGCCACAATAGTTATGGCACCTACTGGATTATTCCTTCAATATATTACAGTGCTTTGCTACTTATGCCCTTAACTTGAATCAGGGCATACAAGTAATATTCAGGAGAAAAAGCCTGATAATAGCCAGGTCATGGTACCAACCAGGTAGCAGGATGAACCGTAGCAGGAGCTGCATGAACACAGAGAACTGTTTGTACATTGCACACTTGTAGACTTTGAGCTGCTTTCACAGCTACGTCCCTGGACACCCACTCGTTAGCACGCCATGACGTCGCTATTGTTACATGCTTGGTCAAGACAGTCGTCAAACGAAATTTTATCTCAGCTTTGCTCAGAACCCTACAGAAATGTCCTTGGCGCTTTTGCCGTTGATCTCCACAAAGCCGAAAAATGATTCCTCTACTGTCACTTCGTTTTCGTTCATCTGCTTTTGGTGGGGTATAGCGGGTGTGGTATCTAAAATTAACAGAACTGCTTTCTTTCTATGACCTAATCTAGGATATTCTTTTTGCCTGCTTTATCGGTACACACGCTAACACGTTAGGAATGTGTGGCGACAAGGGAACTGTGCTGACTGTTTTCCAGCTGAACTTTCTCAAATGTTTGCAAAGAACAAGCTCCTACTTGCCCAAGTATTATACAAAATACTGAAACATGTCCGCTGTTTTTGACCTCCATGGAGCTCCTGGATGGCTTCTCGTCGCTCACCCGGTGCCATGCTTTCTTCGGTGCAAAACTGGGCGATATCAAGCGTTGTTAATAAAACTTTGCGCCACCGCTTTGCTACAACTATTTGCTCCATTATGTCAGGTGCCCTTCCCTCAACTTGTGTCGCCGCTGACTGTTTATGTCCCCACCACAGGAAGAGAAACCCGAAGATGAGCCTGGGCTGTTGTATGCAGGAGTGCACCGTTTCCGAATACAGCTTAGTAGGGCTTATGAATCAAAGCTACTTAAAGTTCGATGGAAGCTGGATCAATGAACCTCTACTTACACTACTGGAACCACCGCGATCCCGGAATCATTCTAACTAGGGTTCGAACAATTGAGTTCGTCCCTAAATTTTTCGACCAACCGTTACAGGCATACTTATGGGAAGCGATTTTGATGCTTACCGCTCATTTTTTCACTGAGCCAGCAAGTAACCGTTGCAATTTGGCGACCCGATGGACGCGCTTAGCATGAAGTTGATTTAGCTGTGAGTGCGTGCACCATAACACAACGTACACTTACAGGCCAAACGTTGTATCCATCTGTGGCTTCCTTCATTCACAGCATTGTTGTACATCTTTCCTGGTTTTGGTCCTGTCGTCTCGAAACAGACACTCTGACCACAAGCCTCCAGCGCTGGATTTTGCTTCACGGATTTCGCCACATACAACAGAAAGAAAACGAACCGCGACGCTATGTTCTGCCTCGTGCATAGCATTTGTGTTTTTTCACAGGTCAAAGGTTTGCCCAGCAACCCTAGCTGTTCACCTGAGTATCGGTATGTACCCGATTTTTGCTCCTATTTTTTATGGTCCCTGTGGGGTATTTCGCGTGGTCGAAAATAAAATTTATTTAATTGTTTATAATGCACGTTAGAGTGAACAAATATTATGGGAAAATGACCAGTAATGCTAGCGAAGGAGTAGTGATATAAGATAATACTAACAATGGTAATCATTATAAATATTAATAGTAATATTAATGTGTCCTCTGGGCGCCGCACCGGAGCTTCGCTGCCGCGCAACTACCATTCGTGAAGCGTGGGTCGAGTATACCTCGAGGATGCTCACCCATATGCGGATTAGAACCGGGGAATATATGGTTACAACCCGGGCTGACATACCACGCGGCCCCGGCCGACAAACGAAAGAACAAATCACGCATGCCCGAAGAAACGGCATTAGCGAAACCGTACTTCTTACAAAGCGTCTCTTATGAATGACAGCTCCGCCAATCAAAGCATAGGAATGGCACGTTTAATTAAATGTCAAGGAATGCTTGCTGGCGAAACCAAAGCCGGCGACTACGAATTGCAGCAAGAAGTATATGTATACTGAGCAATCCCTAAACACAGCCACCTTGGTTTCTAAATCCTTGGGCTGAGGAAGGATTGAGCACGCGATTTGATAGCCTTATGTTCACTTGCTTTTGGATTTAATTTTCACCAGTAGGAAGACTAGACTATCAGGTTGAAGATCTCCTGAAGCCGAAACCTGACATTACAGTTTTAAGCATACAGTATCCGGGTTGGCAATCGGTGCTCACCATTTCGCAAATCCCGAAGACAACAGTTCGTTGTTAGCTTCTTAGCATTCATTCCAGATAGCACGACTTACTGGATTCATGATTTGCGTGCTGCAAGACAGTAGTTCCGCGCCGGACAAGTATAAAAAGAATTGCATGCACCACCATACTAGCTAGCTAGCCGACACATATACAATCGTTTGATGTGTATGTTACGGTGCAAAATTGCGGTTGCATTTGCAATTCTTTCACTGCACACGCCTCCTCTGCATCAGCATTACATAAATTTCCCGCCGCATACCTGTTGTCAATAGCATTTTCGATTGCTCGGATATTAAAGCCTGTAACCACCATTTCAGCCTTGGGGTCAGTGTGATGGTTAGCATTCATTTTACTACGTTATTCATAGAGGCATTTCTGCTAAGTTTACACTTGGTATTAACCAACCAGCCGTACCAAACTTGCGGTCCATGTCACGCGCCATCAGGGACAGACAGACACCCGTCCCACTATGCTACGCATCTGGGCGGGGGGCTGGTGAGCCTCTAGCGTTCTTCATAGCTACTTTGAGGCTATTTGCGATCACCAGGTTTCAGAGCAACAATACTACCGCTAGCGATGCCAAAACCTTTCAGAAAGGCTTGGAAGCTACGACGGGCCTCGACCTTGGTTTGGTTTATTCTAAGCCATCTGCTTGGCTGGTCAAAGCGCTGCAGAATGCAGTTCAACCTGAGTATGTTCGCGGAAGTCTCAAATGAGAATACCCGCTTCGGTAACGAAACAACATGCAATTGGTATGAGGCGGATGCCCGTGAAAAACGGAGGCGGGTAAATTTGTCAAAACTACTCAGATGGAGGTTCAGCTTGCCTGGCAGTGCCGGTAGCCAAGCAACTAATCCTGACTTTTGCTAGTGACAATATTGCACCTGCGGTGGAAGGCCCGGAAAGCCATTTAAGCAGGCGGACCCAAGGAATCAGTTAACTCCCATGTGTGTAGATTTTTGGCTGCCGTCTTCTCCGAGGTTCACACTGCAGCCTTCACCGTAGTGTTGGTTTCATGTTGGTTATACGCACCAAAAGGTTATTAGATGCTAGTGCCACCAAGGATGTCTCTTCTCTTTGTATGGTTGTTTGTGAGGCATCCAGGTGCAGCGATCTGCGCATTCGTACCCACGCCCCTACGTTGATGGTCCCAAGGAACGTAGTCATCCAGCAAATTGGAGCCCAATAAAACCAGCCGATTGCACCGAGGCCACGATCAACGGTGATGACTTCAACTGGACATGACTGCTCACTGGCCAATATGACTCGTTACTAAATAAAGTCACTGCTTCCTGCCTTACAGGAGGACCTGGCTCCACCCACAGAAGGCAGCTAATTCGCTTCTGTTGTTTGGTCCCTTCCTTTGTTGGCGAATTCACCAAAGTAAGCACAAATTCAGGTGATCTCCATATGGTACCTGACACAAGTACTAACGTATATAGATAATACGTAACTTTATTATGCACTGGTCACATAGTAGCACTTGTGACAACTACTGACTATACGCTCTGTATTACTATGATTGCTGCTTCTTAGGCGGGTCCTGCACTGTTGGAATTAAAACATTTATTCACTTATTTACTTAAGGTGCTTTCGTAGCCTAAAATCTTTGTACTGTCTTGGTAAAGGCAGATATTTTCATTTCAATGCTAAAATTGATTTAGCTAGACAGACGGTTGTGATAAGCGCTCAGTTGTTTCTTTTCAATACAACTGTCTATCAGCAGTTTCCTTGCGCAACAAAGAAGGAACCAGAGCGACAAATTTTCCATAAAATCCAGACGGATGCTCTAACGTTGGCCCGTACTGACTCATAAAATAAATTAGCTAAACAAAAACTGGCGTTTGCACCCACTGAACTTGGTCTACAGGCAGGCTAAGAATATAGATCCAGCTGCATCCCTCTTCGCCGCATCAGGGTGACTGAAGGAAACCTGACGGATTCTCTCTAAACTGAAACCGTTCCACCGGCCTGTTGTGTTGGAGCACAAGCGCCCATGATATTGCGCATGCGCTCAGTGCCACACTTGTCCATCTGCTCTTTTTGTCGGGCCGAGCCTGGAGTAGAGACGCGAAAGCAAGCTGCACCGGTAGATCGGCACGCTGGCTCGAAGACTCAGCGAACCACTTCCTCCATAGTATACGGTGACCTGAATCCGATACGGCTGCCGACAGACACGCAAGTCACTAACTGTGGTTAGTGGGAGGGCAGCGGGCACTGCCTTTACCAGTGTAAGGCAAGTCTGGTCAAACACGCGGTAGTCAACTATTACCAGGCCAAAAATAAAATTTTGTCAATTGGTTATTGGATCACGGGCTGGGTGATGGAGCACGAACGTATTCCATGGTCACCAGGTTACCTACAATCCAAATCGCGTTACGTGCCTGTTAATCAGCGAATGCTTATTTTACGTCTGCAAGGTGAGTGAGCGTCGAATGCTACACAAACTACTCGACAAATACAACACTGTCACGCAGCCGCGCGGCCCATCGACGGATGGTACGTTCATGTGCTGGTGAGAAAATTTGAGAAAGCTGGGGGCGTGTGCGACGCCGATAAAACAGGGCTGCCTCGCATCACCAAGGATGACTTTCCTGTTTGTGTGGTTAATTGTGAGGCCTCCAGAAGCAGCGATCTGCGCATTCGTACCCACGCCCAGCATTGCGACACCACCAGACATGCTGTACGTAGGAAGTTGAAGAACAGGAAATTCCGGTATAATAGCACCCGACAATTGGTTTTAACCTCAATTGAGTCGGAAAAGCGGCTTGGTTTTTCCAAGTGTTTGCAAGCCATGGGTCTCCATTCAATTCCGTTTACCGATGAGGCTGCTTTTATTTTTCAAGCAGTGGAGAAGCAAGACTGTTCGGCAGCCTGTTATCCACGCCGATGCAGCGCTTAACGTATCCAACATGAAGCAAAGCTAATGGTGTGGGCTGGGCTAACTGGCCAAAGAATCGTGGGACTATTTCGATTTCCTGTACTGTGACCAGTAGGTTGTCAGTTTGCGGTACTCCTGTCTTACGCTTTTTAGCATCATGTGGCGAGGAATTACTACAAACTTATAATTCTGGAACTGGAAACCGCTGGATTATTAAGTACCGTTTGGTTGCAACAAGGTGACGCACCTGCACACTATGCACAAACGGTACAGGATTTTCTCAACCTGATCTTCCCTTGCCGTTGAAGCGGCCGGGGAGAACCTATAGAGTGGCCGAGTCGGCCACCAGGTTGGAATCCTTTGATGTAATTCCTCTGAGGTTGCTTGCAACAGCGAGCTTAAAAAGAAGTCAAATACTCTTGAGGAATTGAAGCAGAGCCTTTTGCACGTAGGTGGCTGGGTCACAGTTGGGAC
This sequence comes from Dicrocoelium dendriticum, assembly GCA_944474145.2. Lineage (NCBI taxonomy): Eukaryota > Metazoa > Platyhelminthes > Trematoda > Plagiorchiida > Dicrocoeliidae > Dicrocoelium > Dicrocoelium dendriticum. Next base: position 606 of record CALYDF020004824.1, on the reverse strand, counting down.
TTTGGAGAAGGTGCTAGCAACCACCATCTAGTGAATGCTGTACTGCATGCGAAACGTCGGCGGGCACTTCGGACAGCAACTTCGCTGACAAATTTGAGCATTGCATTGATAATCTGTAAGTATATGTATCATACAATGATTTATCGAGTAAATCAGTGCGCTGGCTAAGGCTCTCCATTTAGCAACCTCAGTCAATATTTTCTCCCCTAGGGTCTGCCTGCGCGTGTCGTTTTATACATTTCTCGGGATAGCCTTTCTCTCGTAGGTCACTACTAAATTGAAGTGTTGTCAATACGGTTCAGTTTCTTTATTCCACCAAATCAATGCGATAGGATAGTAGTCGAGTCCCAGTGTGCACATTTGAACGAACAGCTGCCCAATTTAAAGCAGACCAAGGAGGAGACCAGCGCTTGCTTTCTAACTACGATGGTAGAACTTGCTAAACAGTCCTGCGTTAGTGACACCGAGAAGTGCCGTACCATGACGAAGGATCGATGCGAATCCTTAACACAACAGCTAAGCAATGAAAAGGCTGTGATACTGAAAAAAGCTATGGGGCTAAATGTCGTCATAACGGAAGAACAGGAGTACATCCAGAAGATGCAG
>CALYDF020004823.1:0-15000 GCA_944474145.2 Dicrocoelium dendriticum | reverse complement strand
AGTGACGAGAGTGAACAGCCTATCCACAGTCATGGGTTCGATCCTCCGCAGAGGACCGAAGGATGCGCACCACTGATGAGCCCCAATAGGGCGAAACGGCCTTCTGGTGCTTTTCCGGACAGCTGGTCGACATATCTGAATTGTCGGCTGATTGCAACGAATAAAAATACTATCCACAACTTGTCAAAACGCTTGGAGCGTTGGGCTGAGCACTTTAAAAGGCAATTTAATCGGTCGGAATTGCTAGATTTCTCGCCAGTCACTGACCGCCCAGCTCCCTGGCCTATACCTTTGGATCCACTCTCTCGCTCAGAAGTCGAACGTGCGATGGCACGGTTGAAGTTACATAAAGTGTCGGGACCAGATGACCTACCTCCAGCCCTCTTCAAATTCGGGGGACCTGCTCTTGTGGATGATTTACACGAGTTATTAGTGAAACTTCGGGAGCAGGAAACTGTCCCAACCGATTTGGTGACGCTGTGAAATTAAGACACACTGCAGTTTTAGTAGCAACTTGATGTGTCTCATTGTTGAGTGATGCGATAGCCGAATCATGGAGGAGTTGAGTCACTGGAGGTAATAGAGTGGTTCCATCTGCATTTGTTGTGATTGGAAAGGTCCTATTTTGGGAGCCACGTCTAACTTCCAGGGTGGTGCGGCGCACCGGTGGAGTACCTGTGGCCGAATCATTAAGTGATATTTATTTTCCATTAAGGGACAATTGGGCTCGGTTCCCGCAGAATTATTTTTGAAGTGGTGTATGGTTTATCGCGACTTCCGGTGCTTTGATCGTAGTAGTTTTTGAACTGTGATCACGAATTTTAATGAATTCAGTCACAGTCAGTGCGTCCTTAAACAGAAAGAGCACGGGGCAGTGCGGTGCTAACAGTGTAAGCGTAAGAAGCAAGTTTTATTTTCATTTGGTTCAGCTCATTCTAAGTGCATCGAAAATTAGCAGGCGCAATGGCTAGAGAATCAACAGAATTATTGGACTACGGTTTCGATAGTGTCGGTTTTCCACTAAATATAACCATGGCGATGAAAGTAACATTACGAGACAAAGTTCAATAGTGTATGGTGGGATAAAAAGCAATAACTTTACAAGACCCACAGGATGGCAAATGGAAGAAAACAAAAGTTTCAGGTGTGACACAAAAATATCAGTAAGTTAGACACTGCAGTTTGTCATACCGTTATATAAGGTGTATCATGTAAGTGCAAGTCCAATAGTCTTTCGAATGTCTCGATGTTTGGTGCGTTCACCACATGCGATGGCAGTGCGTTCCAGTGCGGACAGACACTAAGAGAGTAAAAAAACTTTCTACAATCTAAACGGGAATATTGAGTCACAAATTTTAGTGCATGGCCTCGGCATCGTTTGTCGGCCGATAATGTTAACAGCGACTCACATGGATGGTCCTCTTCTCTTAGTATCCGGTAAGTGAGGATCAGATCACCGCGAAGTCGTCGGTATTCTAAGGAGTACAGACCGATCGAACGAAGGCGCAGTTCATAACTAAGGCTCGATAGACCACGTGTTGCCTTAGTGGCTCTTCTTTGTGGTTGCTCCAGGAGACGAATGTCCCGTTTTAACCACGGACGCCATGCCTGCACCGCATACTCGAGGTGGGGACTAATGTAGGCGTTAATCAATAATGGCGCGAGTTGCCGCTCGAAGGTACCGAGCGCTCGCCTCAAAAGCCTCAAGTTTAAGTTCGCTATGTTAGCTGCCTTTGAACATTGGAGCGAATTACCCAGACCTTCTTGCACGATGACCCCTAAGTCTCTTTCGTTGCTCACCTGTTTTATAATGCGTTGCCCCAGGTGATATGTGTTGCTGCAGTTACTGCGCAGCGACAACAGGTGACACTTTTCGGGGTTCAGGGGTAGTTGGTTGTTTACTGCCCATTTGTGAATCCGGTTCAGGTCATCCTGCAGATAGACAGGGTCAGATGTTGACTGAATAGCTCGCCACAGCATCGTCGGCGAATATTTGCATAGGTGATTGAATGTTGGCAGGAAGGTCGTTGATATAGACTAAAAAGAGTAACGGGCCGAGAACTGATCCTTGCGGTACGCCGCTAGTGACGCATAGGCTATCGGTGTGGGTGTTGGCGATCCTTACCTCGATTCTTCTGTCGTATAAGTAACTTTCCAACCATGTGAGCAAGGATCCGTGGATACCATAGGCCGCAAGCTTTCGGAGAAGTGCTGGGTGATTGACTCTGTCGAATGCCTTAGAAAAGCCTAAGTAAATCACATCTACGGGAACTCCCTCGTCAGCAGCCCTGGTCCATGAGTCCCGAGCAAGTAGTAGATTGGTGAGGCAAGATCGTCCGCGTCTGAATCCATGTTGGAGGTTGGAGATGATTTGTAGACTTTCAAAATATCTCACCATTTCATCAGCGATTATAGACTCCATCATTTTTGATAGAACAGGAAGGAGAGTAATAGGTCGGTAGTTGGCAGGGTCTGACCGCTTACCTCCCTTGTATATCGTAGTGATAAGTCCACGTTTCCACTCAGACGGAAGTGTATGAGAATCAAATAGAAACTGGAAAAAGGTTGCAAGGTGGACTGCCATGGTGGGTGCAAGGGTTTTAAGTACTTTCGGACAGATCTTGTCAATTCCCGGCGCACTATTTTCCCTGAGCGACTGTAATTTCTTTGCCACAGATGTAGGGCTAAAGTTGACCGTGGATAAGCCGACGACATTTGCTGGGATGTAGCAAGGCGATGGTTCCATGGTGTGTCTAGTCACTGAGACAAACTGCATGAGCAAAGCGTCCGCGGTCTCCTCTTCAGTAACCGTTAGGCCATTGACCGTCTCTAGTGGTGGTATTCCCGTCTTAACCTTCCTTTTGTCATTCACATACCGGTAGAGCAGTTTGTGATTGCTAGTAAATTTGCGTACCATAGTTTCCTGCCATTCGTACTTGTCAACTTTAAGGAGTGAAGTGCAGTAGTTTCTGACTGTTTTGTAATGATTCCACGTGATATCACTTGGACCTAGCAAATGACCCCTCCAAGCCTCGTCTCGCCTATTCAACCACTTACTTGTTCTACTCCGGATCCAGTTGTTGCTCCGTTGCGAAACTCGTAATGGTACGTCTTTTGAAGCTGAATGTACGACCCAGTTTATCTTGCCTTTCAACACTTGCCAGGCATCATTCGCCGAAGTGTGTATCTGGAGGTCCCAGTCAACGGTTGTCGCTATAGTGTGAAGCTTGGAATAGTTGGTGATGAATCGTCGGGTTTCTGGTTCTTTGTCAACCATACTGGCATGACACACATAATCAAACGTTAGAACTGAATGATCGCTACAACCTAGCGGGGGTTGTATGAAACCGACTCAACCATTAACTCCTCATTAGTCAGGATTAAATCAAGTATTGAAGGCTTGTTTGAACCGCGGTGTCTGGTTGGTTGATCCACATGGTTATACAAAACTGCCATAGTTCAGAACTCAAGGAGTTTTGATTTGAAGCATGGCCCACTTGGGAACACAGATGCTATTGCTGGAACGTGTGCGGATGGCTGACATCATGGGGTTCTCCTAGGAGATCTTCAAGTAGCTTTTATATATATATATATATATATATATATATATATATATATATATATATATATATATATATATATACAAAAGCAACCCGTTTGTAACCTCCAAAAAATTAGTCGACGAGGATAAACTAGATGGAAAAATGGAAGGATAGATGCTGGTAAAGTTGGTACACCCATGCGCTATTTCATTTAGGCCACATATTAGAAGGTGGCATATACTGTGGGACAAGTTTAAGAGAAAGCGCACGGTGGTTTGACAGTCGCCCTTAGGCTGTCGGCACGTTGACTTCGGAACTATTCACGCACTGAATACATATTGCTTGCTATTCCGAAACAAAAGTTGCATTTAAGACAGTGAGTAGAAAGACAATAATTAGGGAAGCTTGAACTTCCTGAGCATCCCGCTCCTTCAATCACCGAAACGTTGATCAATGAGCGGTAACAGAGTTGCTGCCGTCAAAACGAGACTGGACCTTAACGTGGTGCGACGGTTTGCGTACCTCATTGACCTATTGAGCTATACTGGGTAATGCCTCCAAGCACCTTGAGAGCTACTCCTACCAGGTTGGTCAATGGTGAGAGGTCAGACAAAATCAATCTCCTGGTCCTCTAGATTGGGGGTTTGAAATGGGATGGCGTCCATTTCTGTAAAACAAATCATTTCCACCTCCCCGCTGCCTTGCGAACAGGTTTTTGAGCCAAAGACTTTGGATGAGGACCCTAATCGTCCTACAGTCTAGGTCTGGGCGCCCTGGCGGTATCTTAGCCCACATACTACCATGACATTTTCTTCAAACATAAATTTCATCCTGCATCGGCCGTCGCGCAGATTTATCAAGGGTCGACTTATCTGCTGCATACAGCAGGTTGGATAAGCAAAAACATGCTACTGCTGGCGTCTCCCTTCTTTCTTTTCCACCTGTTTCTCTTACTCCCATCCCGAAACCCATTACTAGCCTTCCTATAATTTCCAGCTTAATTGACAGCTACTGAAATGATACTGGAGTAGAACCATCTGAAGCCACCATCCCACCGCACCTATCGGACGCCTATCAGCAAAAATCCCTTATAAGGCCATGCTATCCCGTTTCCATGGCGACGTTCAAACTTCGCACTATAAGACAAACAGGCAAACAGGCTGCACTCGCACGCACCTTGGACACACTGGATATTGATGTGTGTTGTGTGTCCGAAACTAGGATCAACGACCCTAACGGGATTGTTGAATTAACTGCACCCGGCTTTTCATCTCGTTATTGGTTGCACGCATCCGGAGACGCTGATGCAGCACTCACGGGTTAAGCTGGTGTAGATATCATTCTTAGCTCCAAGGCTGAGCCATCGTTGGTTGATTGGAATCCGGTGAACAGCCGTTTATGTGCAGCCCGTTTGACGACATCAGCTAAGAATGAGTCACGAAGTATTACACAACACTGTTTGTTTGTGCTTTCCGCTTATGCTCCCACCGACTGCAGTTCAAATGCTGTCAAGGACGCATTCTATCATAAACTGAACGCGCTACTATGCAGTGCTACTAGTTCAGATACTGTAGTACTTGCAGGGGATATGAACGCACAAATAGGACGTCTAAGCTCTTCAGAAGCTCAGCTGGGTGGTAATTGTGGGCTTAACTCCGAACGGGCTGACAATGGCCAGCGTCTGCTGCAACTGTGCGCGGAGCACCAGTTGTTTCCTAATACCACTGCTTTTAGACACAGTGGGCGCCGAAGTGCCACTTGGCGTCCTCCTGTAGCTGGCCAGCGATGGACCCAAATTGACCACATAGCCATAAGTTACAGATGGCGTGGTTCCATCCTGGATTGCCGCTCATACTGGAGTACCTGTGTCGACTCTGATCATGCCTTAGTACATTGTCGTTTCCCCATGAACTTTACTGGGAGGTGCACCAAGCGCCTCCTCCAATTAGCAACTGAGAAATTGTCTCAATCCTCGGTCAGGATAGCCTATCAAGATAAACTGCGTACCGGACTTTCGCTGTCATGTCCCAATGATACTGAGCTTCAATGGAATAGGATCGCGGCCGCCATGCACGACGCAGGAGCATCTGCTTGTAGCACTATCCATCGTCACCGCATCAGTCACTGGATATCCGAGAGGTCGGTAAACTTGTTGGAATCTAGAAGACACCTCCCGGCTGGCTCTGAACACAATGTGACCAGACGGGCTATTAGGCGTGAACTAAAGTAGAGCCTATGTGCTGACAAGAAAGCCTGGTGGACCAGTTGGGCTCAAGAAATGGAGGAGGCAGGAGCAGTAGGCAATTACCGCAAGCTATTCCAGCTAATCTGCACCACTGGTCCCAGAAAACCAGGCGTCAGTGAGACAATCAGAGACAGCGCAGGTGCGCTGATACACAATAAGGAGCGCCGTATGACTCATTGGGCGGAACACTTTCAAGATCAGTTCAGCTGGTCCCCTGCTCCTGGACCTCTTCCTACTCAGGTGATGCAGCACGAGTCATGGACCGTTAGATTAGAGCCTCCGTCAGAGGCCAAGGTCCGAAACGCAATCACAGCTCTCAATCGTTTTCGTGCCGCTGGCCCGCATTCACTCCCACCTGCACTATTTAAGGATGGAAGTGAGGTCCTCTGCAACTCACTGACCTCCCTATTCGAACGTATCTGGAAGGAAGAGAGTGTTCCGGCTAGCTGGAGCGAATCAATTATAGTGGCAATATACAAGAAGGGCAGTCGCACAGACTGTGCGAACCACAGGGGTATTAGCCTAACGCCAGTTGTGACAAAGGTATTGGCCTCGGTTATCGTTCGTCGTCTCACTGCGGAACCGGAATCTCGGATTAGGGAAGAGCAGGCCGGTTTCCGCCCAGGACGTGGCTGTATAGACCATATATTCACTCTGCAACAGGTGCTAGAGCAGCGCCACGCATATAGCAGACCGACAATAGCGTGTTCTCGAGTGCGTTCGATTCAGTCGATCTATCAATTCTGTTCGAAGTATTTGCGCGGAAAGGTGTTCCCATGAAAGATGTGAACATCCTACGTGCTCTATACTTGAACACTACAGGCCGCGTTAGGGTCTACGGTGTCCTATCGGATAGCTTTCCGACCACAAGTGGTGTTCGTCAGGGTTGTCCGATTTCCCCGTTTTTGTTCAAGTTCGTCGTGGATTCTATCATGGAGTGTTTCCTTGCGGAATCTCACGATGTAGGCTTTGAAGTGCTGCCTAGTGCAACGTTAGTTGACCTAGATTATACGGACGATATCGTCTTACATTTCGGCGATGTTATGGCAGCACTATCTACCCTGAATAGCCTGTGCAGAGTGGTTCCATTATTTGGTATGCACTTCGCACCTTCAAAGTGCAAAGTGTTGCTGCAGGACCACCAGCCACTTTATGACCCATTGACGCTTGCTAACGAGGAACTCGAGGTTGTTGATCATTTCACTTATCTTGGCAGCTGCATCAGCAAAGATGGGCGCATAGAAACTGACGTCAGCTCACGCATTGCAAAAGCCAGAACTACCTTCTTGAACCTGCGGCATCTTTGGCTAAAGAATGGAATTTCCCTCCGTATGAATCGCCGTGTATAAAAGGCCACAGTGAGGGCCGTTCTGCTTTATTGGGAGTGAGACTTGACCCATCCAGTCTGAAGAGCTAAGGCGCCTTCAAGTCTTTGAGCATCGTTGTCTGCGAAGCATTGCTGGAGTCGGAGGGCACCAGCGTGTCCGCGACGATGATGTGCGTAGGCGAGTACTAGGGGGTGATAATCATGCTAGCTCCTTAGAACAACAGATAGCACTGAACAAGTTACGTTGGCTCGGACACGTGCTACGTATGCTTGGTCACCGCTTACTTGGGAGGGTATTGTTTAGTCTACCAGGTGTAGGGTGGCTCAAGGCTCGCGGTGGACAGAAGTTGACTTGGCAGCGGGAAATGAAGTCACTGACGACTAAACTGGGTGCCGTTGGTCCGTCTAGCCTTCCGGGTTGGAGTCCACGTGACTCACCCTGTGCTTGGCTCGAGACTTTACAGGACATGGCTCGCAACCGACACCAGTGGCGCGTCTGCTGCCGTCTCCTAATCGGATTGTCTGTTTAAAGTGTGTTTGGTGCTGGGTTATCTGCGGGGTAATGGCTGATTAGGACGTGGGGCAGTGAAAGCCGCAAGGAAGCTGCCTCGCCAATGCCGCCTTATTTTTGCACGATAGTCAGCTGTTTGTGACAGTATGTTGTCTACACAAGGTGTAGGCGTCTTGACCCTGACTGTTTGCTTAGGGCATTCAGGTTTTTAGGTAACTTCCGCTTCTCTCCCTCTTATTATTATTATTTCATAGGTCCTCATGGTTGTATGGCAGCGAAGCATCAGCTGTTGATGATGATGATGATGATGATGATGATGATGATGATGATGATGATGATGATGATGATGATGATGATGATGATGATGATGATGATGATGATGATGATGATGATGATGATGATGATGATGATGATGATGATGATGATGATGATGATGATGATGATGATGATGATGATGATGATGATGATGATGATGATGATGATGATGGATGATGATGATGATGATGATGATGATGATGATGATGATGATGATGATGATGATGATGATGATGATGATGATGATGATGATGATGATGATGATGATGATGATGATGATGAGTAGAGTTGCAGCAGCTATTAAGAACACACTCTGACAGATTCGTCACCAAACCAAAGAGCACCGTTACGAGATCAACGTAATATACCTTCAAATGCAAAGTTCTAGGTATCTGTGATATTTTCAGACATCCAACATCCAGCTGCGTCGTGTAACAAACATCTTCCCCATATTATATCAGCGGATTACAGTAGCATTTGTGCACGAGCCACTGTGGCGGCAAGTTCAGCTATCTATTTTGCGGGGCACATCATGTCCAACCTACACGACCAGTTAGACATACGCCATGTTCATTGTACATATCCTCCATTACCTTGCAAAGCGACGAATTCTAGCCGTAGAAAATACACTAAGAGTGTCACAGCTTTACTTGCACGGAAGCGTTATACGTAGCTTATCAAAATCTCCTGAAGCCAACAGTGTTCGTGTGCCGCGATCCTCGCACCGGTCAAGGTGGCACCGTGCACTGGTTCACTTACGGTATCTTGTTTCAGTCAGAGGCAGGACTAACTTGGAGCTTAAATGTGCCATTGGTATTATGCCCGTTGGACCGATCACCTATTATGTTCACGATAGGCAACGGTCTATTGGGACAAGCGCTGAAAATTTGGCACAAGAACACCGGCTACCGGCCATGTCAGAATGCGAACCAATGGTAGTTCTTTCCGCCAAAATGCTATGTTAAAGGGGTGCAGAGGGAGAACGCTCATAGGTTGACCGGCTTCAGCTTCAGGCTGTTAGTGACCTTAAGCATTCACACTCCCATCACTGTCTGCCATCCGTTAACACCTATGTGACAACATGCGCAGGCGCATGGCTAGAACGCATCATCGTCCCTCATGCAAGCATATGTTGTGTTCTGTGCTTACACCCGGTGTCCCGTTGGCTGACGTCTCATGAGTAATGAGAATGTCACGCGATGGTGCCTGCGCGTAGTCACGCCCGACGAAAGTGGGTTCATAGGCGGGGCAAGTTGAGTGAACAACAGATGATTTTGAACTTGCAACAGCCTAATTTATTAGCGCTATGAACTAACTTGCATGTACAATGGTGTAGTCTGCCTACAGGCAACATCTCATCGTCTGCGTCTTGAGGTTCCCCAAGGGAAGACGCCATGATGCAATCCAAGGCGAAGTTGGATAAAAACAAATAAGTGACAATCCTGACGGAAACTTGTTGTTGTCGGGAAGATACCCAACAAGTCACAATACTCGCTAACTTAGCCTGTGATTTCCGAGCACTGGGTACGTAAAACGCTCACATAGTTCATGGACGCAGGTTGTCGTGAAGATATTTTGAACGAAATGCCCCAGTTGTCTGAATCGAACGCACCCTTAAAGTCCAGGAACAAAGCTATTTCTGGCCTGCAGTATGTGTTGCTGCTCTGGGACCTGCCGGAAACCTGCCTGCTGTTTCCCAACCAGGGATTACTATTTTAGCAGTGAGGCGCATAACAAGAACTTAGGTAAATACTTCATTTCCACCGGCGTTAGGCACCACCCTTGTGGTTAACACAGCCAGTGCGATTGTCCGACTAGTATATTGTCGATATGATCGACTGAGGTGGACTCACCCTTCCAAATCTGTTCGAACATGGACGTCAGTGCTTCGCGGAGTACCTCGCCACCAGCTTTAAATAAAGCGGAACCAGGGAATCCAAACCAGCATCTCTGAAATGTTTTGTGGGTGTGACCACATTGCGTACCTCATCCTCCGGTGAAGCCTCTAAACTAACCGGTCTTGAATCTGTCCGCACCAACTGAACATGAAGGCGTTCAGGAGCCGATGCCCACTGAAATATTCTCGAAAGTGGTCTGCCGAAGCAGAAAGTTGGCGCTCCTTAGTAAAAATTAGGGCACCCCTCTCTCTGATTGCCTCACTGATGCTTGATTTCCTGGGGTCAGTTGTGCGGATCCAGTAAAAGTGCTTGCGATATTTGACTACTGCTCCCGCCGGCATCATTCCTTAAGCCAGATTAGTCTACCAGGCTTCCTTGGCAATATACAGGTTCCGCTTATATTTGCGTCCAATAAGCCGGCTGGTTACACCATCCTCAGATCCGGAAAGCAGATTTCTTTTGCTTTCCAACAGGTGCACAGTTGTCCCGAGTATCTAGTGTCTGCTGTGACGATGATGGAGAGTGCCGCAAGCTAGATCTCCTGGGTCCTGCATGGCGGTCGAGATTCCATTCCACTGAAGCTGAGTGTGATTACGGCGAGAAAATGGAAGGTCGGTACGCAGGACAGTCTGGTAGTTTTGATTGACTAAGGCTGTGATAACTTCTCGGTTGACAGTCAAGTTAACCTTTGGCACAGTTCCAAAGGAAGTTCGTGAAATGTAGGCACCAAACCAAAGCGTGCTCAGAATCGACGCACTTACTCCAGAATGTGTAACAAGCTAGGAAGGAAGCACACCACCTGTAAGTTAAGGCAACATAAAACATTTAAGTTCATCATCAGTTAGTTATAGGGTGATGTCAAGTGGCACTCAGTATGCTTAAAAGCGGTGTTGCTAAGATATATTCAACGTTGTGCGCTGCGTGCAACCGAGACTCGCCACTGTCTGTCCGGTCGAAGTTAAGTCCACACTTATAACTCAGCTGTAAATATGAGCGGCCCGGATGGCAGATTCATATCCCCTGGAAGAACCGAGTTATCTGATTAGGTAACACTGAGACGCAGCGTATACAGTTAGTGGCAGAAGGTGGGGACATAAGCGGAAACCACCAACCATGAACCATGATTAATCACGGATAAGAAGACACGTGCATGAGAAGTCCCGTATGGTCGTTGGGACAAAAACAAATATAATCAAAAGATATGTGAATCATCAGTCTAGGCGTCCATCGATTTAGGTGCACTGTGGCAGAAAGACAGTCTGAAATCGGAATTGAATATGCACATGCAAAGCAACATGGGGAGCAGTTCTATTTGGGGTATTCAGCAAAAGTCAAAAAAGTAATGAAAACAATCCCTTGTGTGCTGCATTCTTGGACCGATGTTACACGTAAATCCAGTTTGAGTATATTCTAACGAGATTCTGAAGTAGCAGCGCTTAGTTGACGAGGTGCTGGAAGTGAAGCTGAGCACACTGGTTGTTGGTGTTCAGCTGAGGTTATGAGCGAACCTGCGAGCTAATCACTCATCCGTGAACACGTTGCTTTGTCATTGTTTCTCGGCCACATTTTGTCACACAAACGTGTGTTCACATACACTCGACCCAGCTTCATCAGCGCTATCTGGTGCACTCCATCTTTCGGATCTAGCTTGTGTGGATCGCCTTTTATCTCCACATTGCGGTTTTCGCACCATTCCCGCAAAAACACAATCGAGGAATTTTCCGAAGCACGAACCAAACAGAAACATTTGTGGTCTCAAACGAAAGCCAACGCCACGTTTTATCCGATGAGTCAGCAACCATAACTATGGACAGTTCATCCAAGTATCTATCGTACACTTTGTGTCCGTATCGCTCAGTCGCTCTGTCGTGTGAACAATCTAGCCGCTTAAACCTGTCCCTGCCAGACGCACAGAACGCGACGACCATGAACATGCAGACACTTCAGCGTACACGCGACCGGCGGGAAATCAAAAGCGCTCGGACCTCTAGGGGAATACCATCGATCGAATGCATTGCATTGTGGCGGCCAAACAAAAGCCCATGTTACTACACTCAGATCGAAAGTAGTTTGTGGCTTTCCTTCACGTCATAAAAATGTACGCATCGGTATTCGATGTAGCAGTTGCCAAGGCGTTACATCGCAAATATTCCAAGCTCACAGCGAACCCATTGAAACTACACGATAGTAAACCAGATTCATGGTGGTCCTGTTTAGTATGTATAGCCATGTCACTGGTAAAGATTGTACTTGCACAATCGCAGAAATACGAAAGTGGTAGTAATAAGTGAACATATGAGGAGCACCAACAGGGATTTATTTGAAGAAAGCGTGACTCCCCGTCATTCCCATCAGGTCCACATTAAAACTGAGGAAGAAGGCTGGGCAGCGCGCTAAAAATGCACCACCTATGACTTTAAACGGCAATACCACCAGGTACACGAATATCCCTGAAACAACCACCTCCAGTCCGATTGCAATGAGCACGGTCAGGGCCTCGTCCAACCTTTGAAAGGTTCCGAAAATGCAGAAGGACTTCGACACCATTGATGGTTGGAAGTTGGTTGCTGCCAAAGGTGACCGAAAGTCTAGACCTGCGGCCACTCCCACTGGACGCAGATTAAATGTAGAAGACAAAGCTTTACCCACATAGCCTCCATCGGCTGTATACAGACTAGCTGGTCGTTTAACTTCAACTCCAGTTGCACATATCATACCCACTGTGATCTGAACCAATGTTCCAGAATCAACGTCGAATTCCTTAACAGGGAAACACCTTGATGACCTGAACCAGTGGAACTAGATATGTGACATTATAGGTATTGTAGTTAAGGTCGTTAATCTGACACGCGTTACCACTCACGCAAACTCGCCGCACTACGGCGAAGTAAGACTTCTTCGAGTAGTGTTGACTTCCTCCAATGAAGCAGAAGCTGTTCTTTTGTCGACAGCTCGCCTCCGTAATGGGTCAGATTGCATCCGCCTATTCCCGGATATTCCGTGGAGCGAACAAAGACATGCGAAGCAATACTTGGACGGAAACCGGAAGGGACCCGTAGCCAGGACCATCCTGATACATAGCGTTCTCGAGGCCGGAATTCATGATGAGCGCGAAGCTACCACTCACGACCAGGAACAATGGTGATACATTCGCGAGGTCCTCTCCTTGGAAAACGTCATAGCGCAATCTATCCCCAGGCTGTGTCGATTGCCAAACTACACAGAATGTGGCCTGAGGATAGTGAAAGTGGTCGTACAATTGAGCTGAGTGTCAGAAATTGTGCTTTAGTGGTGGTATGCGGGCCACAGGCGCCTTCCTTCCGAGCTCCGGATCAAAGCAGCACCTGCTAAGCAGACATATGACAGCAGCCATCTAGTCGCACCACTTCCCGACAAGAGTGCGAATAACCTCCACCAACTAGCCAGCGAAACTGGCAAACATACCCCATACATTACCTGCATAGAGAGAAGAAGTGATAATGGTGGGATCCATGGATCTGAGAGAGATAAGTTCGTCATCGCCACACCCAAAATACGATTAGTTGCCGACCTTACACCGGTCTGCATAACACTTTGCCCAAAACGCGCATCCCACGATTCAATAAAAACAGAGAACCTTTCATGCATTTAGACCAGTGCATAAAGTCTCCTGAACAAGCTTACAGAACTGCGGCTACGTCAAGCGTCACATGCCCGGGACCTTATATTCGTCAAGGAAATTTGGTAACACTTAGAAATTACCCACGCCGAGGTAGTGATACATGGCATGTTCCTTCTCTGAAACGATCGCCCTAGCAAGGGTGGTGAGATACTGTTGTACTACCGCAAAGACCTGCAGGGAGAAGCAGTGGTCGATCCGGAAATGCTGATCATAGACTCATTCTGGTGTAGTCTGCGAGTGGGACGCAACGGCACTTGCCTTTCGGCCGTTATTTACCATCCCCCAATGTCCACCCCAGGGATGAACTCCCGCCCAACATTATCCATGGGAAGGGTCCTACTAGAACGATACAGTCATGTTCTCATTTCCGGCAACTTTAATATTTACGATTTGGAAGTTCCAGTATCCCCAACGAGCAATTCAAGGCAAACCTGCAGGAGTATCTTTCAAGCGTTCCGCTCATCAAACATGTCAGTTCGTCCACACGATTCAGAGTCGGAAATAAACCATCTGTGCTTGATTTAGTGCTCATGAACGATGTGCTCATGATTGGGAAACCAAGGGTGGAGAGCCCTCTGGAGTGAAGCGACCTTGTCACCATAACTTACGACTTCGTGTGTTATGCGGAGTATCCACAAGAACATAGTAACTTGTTTCGAATAACACACTAGGACTTACTGGCAGAACTTGTAGGAGATGTCATGTGGGGATTTTCGTATGCCTGTTCCATTGAAAGTGCTTGGATGGAGTTTACTGGCAAGTTCAGTGAGTTGATTAAATCTGCATCGGTCAACAAACCCCCTCGGAGCAGAACCCGAAAACACATGACAGTAAGAGACGCTGCGTGGCAGGTGTATAGAGCGAACCTGAGCCCTGACAACTAAAATAAATAGGTTGTGCATCGTAATCCTGGTACCACGCTTGTGCGTGAGGACAAATTAGTACACCAGCCATCTGGCGAAAAGCTTCTTTACTGACAGGTGAACAAACTCCAGAATGTGAAACGCAGAGTTCCCTCACTAATACTAATAATAATAATAAGTATATTTTCCGATTGTACGAGAAGCTGTCCCTGGATTGTGGACAGATCATGCTCATGCATGATTGAGATAAGTAATATGCGGTGTATGATACCAAAATAATTTGGAATCACGTAACGTTTGTTGTAGCTGAGTTCTTCGTACCATCTTTAATATATTCCTTAGTCCATCCTGAAAGAACTTGTGTGATTTACGCGATGGAAACATGGTCATTAATGAGTTCTGGTCAAGAAACTTGCTAAGCTGAATGTGGAATGCTCTTGCATTTGTGCAAGACCTGATTGTAGCTGGTAGGCTATTCCACACGACAGCGTATATGACGAGGAAGAAGTTTGATCGGATGGCTGTCCTGGTTCTAGGCATGCATAATGTACGGGTATTGTTGAGTATATTCCGAGTGAAGTTATGTTGCATTTTAAGTGCACACAGATTGGAGTATGTCTTTTGGTTTATGAGATTGT
>CALYDF020004822.1:0-15060 GCA_944474145.2 Dicrocoelium dendriticum | reverse complement strand
AAGCATGGTTATCATGGTGCCGTAGACAAGCATTATTCTAACTGTTATTCTGCAGTCCCCGAGGTGTGATGGAGTTATCCACGCCTGCAGTTGTAATTAGTCATGCATGCACCGTGGCTTTAATACTGTACACATTAGACTGAATCAGCGATGGCTATTAGGCAGTTAGACAATTTTGTGCGATTGTTATTGGGAGAAGTATAGGTGACATTGTTCCCACTGAAGTAGGTAGAATAACCTGAAGCTTAACAATGAATGTTATATGGGTGCTTAATTCTATCACAGTTGATGACCAAACACAAGCGTGAGCAACGTTATTATAGCCTAAAAACGGGCTTCCAACAAATCATTAGCTCTTATTATGTAGCGTGGTTTACAAGTGGTACACACTAAGTAGAAATCCTCATTCCATGTAAAACATAATGCCCAGAATTTAACCTTAACCTTCGTAGTGACTTCAAACTTTAACCTATTACCTTCTTAATGGTCTTAGCGATAAATCCGTGGCGACAAATAATTGGCACAAGTTAGCAGCGCAACGAATTCGTGGCTATATGATTTTACCAACATATGTGATCTCCAAACCTCGTAACAGAGCCTATGCCCCTTACGGATAAGCGCCTTGTTGGTACTAACACATATTTCTACCAATTTTAGCGAAATCTATGCTGGAAGAAGGAAAACTGCCCGTTTGGATTAATGAGACTAAAATCAATCTAATTGTGATTGTTCAGGGGTCGTTCACGGAGGAGAACTCGAGCATAGTGCACGGTGACGAACAGTCGCGAGCAGAATGTGCACGTTGGGGTACCGTGACGAGCAATGCATTGATAGCATTTGCGTTTTACGAAGCAGCTTCCACAAGCGAAGTTACATGTATTGGGTTCGAGAACATCTGGATGTCCAGTGAGACGCTGTTATTGGTATGTTCTGATTTGCGAAAACCCACCGTGCTACACATATCTGCATGAAGTTTTCAAAGAAGAAGGGTATCGATAAGGAATGCTGCCACGACTAGCTCATTATTCTAATACGCTAAACTTTATCTAATTTGTTTGGAGTGTTCTTAAATTGTATGTGAAATACACCATGAGGATGAGTTGTGCAGAAATACTTAGAGGCAATCCAGAAGCTATTTTTGGCACTGGCGTGTGGCGCACACGATTTCTCGAGCAGGTGGTGTTAGAAGCGAGAGCGTTTGTTGCGCGGCGTCACGGGAAGCATATTGTGCCGGATATTGCTAGAATAACGGACACGTGATTCATTTGGTTAATTTTTATTTTACACCTGCATCCTTAAATATATCGTGTACACAATGTTCCTCTATTTCTCGATAGACAAGATGGCACACAGTGCGTTACATGCTCGGCAGAATATATACAGACTACTTTCGCTGTCATGAGTATTTCGTTACCGTTGTTATTGTTCTCAGTGTTTGAAGTCCTAAACCATGGGTATGCGGATAGTTGCAAAGACGTTGTTGCAAACTGTGTTGCAAACTGTGCTTGTCTATACGCGAGCATATGCGTAGCAATCAGTACGTTGCTGTGGGCTGCGTACCAAGTAATTTGCGGCGGCCCAGAACAGATTTAGCGCGATTTCGTGAACGCTTTTCCCAAGAAACTATGTGGGACTAGCTGTTCTTGGTCCATGGCCTCATTCCAACAATTGTACTTGGTTGCGGCAGGGAATGGTATAGCTGTTACCAATGAGACTAGATAAGCGTATTACGTGTATAGAAATATAAATTTTGGAGCTATTCGAGTTGCAGAGCTCGCTTGTTTAAATCTTCCAGGAACTAGCTTGCTGGTGTGAATAATAAACCTGCGTAATGCTGATGTAGTGTTTTTGTGTTTTATGTTGTTTGCAAGTTGCTTGATTAGGTAAGAGGCACATTAGATCTGGAGACATTGTTCCAACAAGGAAGATTCCTTGTGGGGCGATGACAAGATATCAGTGAGGGTGCCTTTGTCTCCACAAATATTGTCGACGTTGGTAATCAGTTATCGCTTTAGTGTCAAAGGTCTAATGTTATTTTAAAATAACGTGATGTATGCGGAAGCTATATATTCATGGGATAACTAAGTTCGTCGTCCACAGGTTTGCCAATATGTTTGGAGAAGCTTTGACCGCGATGGAATTAGTTGTAAACAAAGACCGCATTATGAAAAGTGCAGCGATTGAAGCACTGTAGTTCACAATAAAACATACAGCCTTTCAAAGGGAAGGGTGATTGAGCCAAGCATATTTGTACCCTAATGAGATACACATGACAACTGATGCTTCAAGCGTAATACTAAACCGGCGATCGGCACCAGCATGAAAGTCACAATAGGCAGCATTACAAGCAGAGTAAGTGCAAATGGAACCTACTTATTACTTCTATGGAATCGAATGCTACCCTCATGCAATCGACATTACTCATGAAAGAAAACTTAAAGCGGCTACAAATTCTACCGTTTTTCTAAATACCACAGTATCTTGCACAGAAAAATGTAAAGGCCGATAACTAGCTGCGGCGCGCGCATTTGTACGCGGGTGATACAGGTGAATAGTTGTAACAAGCAAACACTGTTTTCTTACCCACCAGCTTTCCTACAGCATGTTTGCGACCATTTACAAAGGCGACCGCGCACGCGAATCCTGATATGGACCACTGTTTCTGCCAGTCTTAGAAGCAGTCTTGTGAGCACGCCGTGGAACATGTTGTTATCGGCTCGTCAAATTCTTGGAAACAATTTGTCATTGCGAAGTAAGTAGTTCCGGAAGTACTGTTAGAAGAGAAATCATACTACAAAATGTATGCCTGCAATGTGCATGCGCGATTGTTGACGGAAAGTAGCTGGGCCGTGTGATCACCTGGTGTTTCCCGCTTATTATTTAAATGTATATAAAATATGCCACCACCTAGTAATGGCTACCGATCAACAAGTATAAACAACATCACGTTGTGGTTTGACTGTCCTTCAACACTAGTTACGGCGTGCGCTTCGAATCACGTAGTAGCTGGGATCTCCTTCCAAGACAGGCATTACAATTTGTCCATTGAAATGTTTCAGTTTGGAGCGAAATCATCGCGGTTTCTTCCGGACGATAAACAGGTCAGCACAGAATGCGGTGCTGGACAAAATTCATCGGACTGTCTCTCGTGTATGCTCTTGGCTTCCAAACTGTGTCCCATTAATAAAACGTCCCATAACCAACGAGAGTTTCAACGACGCCAAAACAGCGTTTTTAACGTGGCTAATTTGAATACATGGCACAAGATTTCGCAAATGTGCCACGCTAATTGCTTGGTACAATGCGCTAACATGGCTACATCTGGTAGACTAATCAAGGCCCTCCTAGGTAAGCGGTGACCAGTCATACGCAGCATTTGCCCAACCCAAAGCAACTTATTCAGTGTTATCTGTTGTTCTATGGAGCTAGCACGATTATCACTACCTAGTACTCGCCTACTAACGTCCACGTTGCGGACAAGCTGGTGCCATATGACAAAATCAATGTTCCGTGTAAGAAAATGATCATGAACTTGAAGGCACTTCACATCTTCATAGCGAAGAAGCAAAATCTCTTCATCATGTAGCAGGACAGTGCTCCCTGTATTCTTGAATTCACGGGCTTTCAGACGATGGGAAGCTCTTTTCTGTCGCCACAAGTCCAAGATGGAAATTCTGGACTTTGCAATATGTGAACTGACTTCAGTTTCTCTGCGTCCGTCGTTTCTTATACAGATGAAAAGGTAAGTGATTTATCAACAACGTCGAATTCCTTGTTAGCACAAGTCAAGTAGTCATATAGTGGATGGTCGGTCTGCAGCAACACATTGCACTTTGAATGTGCGAAGCACATAACAAATATTTAGACCATTCTAGACTAGGATTTCGAGGTTGATTGTGCTGCTGCAACATCACCGAAAAACAAGAAATGTCGTGCGCAAAGTGAAGAGCAACTAAGCTTTCACACGGCAATACCTCAAGGCCTAATTCGTGAGATCCCTCAAGAGAACACACAATGATAGAGTCCAGGATGAAAGTGAACAAAGACGTATTAGTCAGACAACCTGGCGAACCAAATGTGTGGTAGGAAAGCTATGCGACAGTTCAAGGTAGACACTAACGCGACCTGCAGTTTTGGAGTATAGAGCAAGTAGGATGTTCACGTCCTTCGCCCGAACACATTTGCGCGCAAACATTTCGAATAGAATAGATCGGTCGACTGAATCGATCGCAATCTTGAAGTCGAGGAACACTGTTGTTGTCGGTCTGCTGGTTTAGTGGCGCTGCTCTGTTATTTGCTGCAGTGTGAATATATGGTATATACTTCCAAGTCTTTGGTGGAAAACTGCTTGCGATTCCTACTCCGCGATTCCCGTTCCACAGGAAAGCGAAGTACAAAAATCGAGGCCAGTAAATTTGTCACAACTGGCATTCGGATAATTTTCCTGCGGTTAGAGAATTCGTTGCGACTGCCCTTCTTTTATACTGCTACCATAATCGCTTTGCTGACGTTAGGGTAGACACCCTCTTACTACCAGATACGTTCGAATAGGGAGGTCAGTGTTTTGCAAAGGACCTCAAAACCATCTATAAATAATGCAGCTGTATGTGAATCCATGCCTTCGGCATGAAAGAGATGGAAGGCTGTGATCGCATTTTGAACCTCGTCCACTCTCGGCGGCTTTAAGCTAACCGTCTATGGCTTGTCCACGAGCACGAGCCAGCCTAACTGATGGCGACAGTGTCCCGCCAACGAGCCAGACAACGCTCCTTATTGTGTACCAGTGCACATGCGCTGTCTTTGCTTGTTTCACTGACGCCTGGTTTCCTGGGACCAATATTGCGCATCAGTTGGAAGTGCTTGCGTTAATTGCCTCCTGCTCCTGCCTCCTCCATCTTTAGAGCCCTACTAGTTCACCAGTCTTGCTTGTCAGCACGTGCTCTCCACTTTAGTTTGCGCATAATAGCCCGTCTGGTCACATTGTTCTCAGCAAACCGGGATGTTTCTTTGGGATTCTAACAGGTTCACCGACCCTTCGGATATCCAGTGACTGGTGCGACAACAATTGATAGTGCCAAAGGCAGATTCTCCTGCGTCGTGCATGGCGGTCGAGATCCTGTTCCACTGAAACGCAGTGTCATTAGGACAAGGAAGCGAAAGTTCGGTACGCAATTCTTCTTGATATGCTTTAATGTCCGTGGGCTGAGACAATTGCTCATTCGCCAATCGGAGGAGACGCTTGGTCCGCCTCACGGTAAAGTTCATGGAGAAGCGATAGCCTACTAAGGCAGGATCAGAGTGAACGCGGTTATTCCTGTACGATGGGCAATTCAGCAGGGAACCACGCCACCTGTAACTTATGGTAATGTGGTTAACTTTACTCACACAGTCTAATCTTCTTGATGATATATACAAATGTAGCTTTGCGAAGTTGAGGGATGTACAGGGAAAGATGAATTCTTTTCCTAAATAGAAGATCGCAATATTTTCGGCAAACTTTAGCAAACGACATAATGAATGTACTTCCTGAAATTTTGAGGTTTATAAATAAACATCACTTGGAGAGCTGTGGCGTTACAAGCTGTGAAATCGCATGCTCAAAACTGAAGCATCTAACAATCTAACTTCCATCATCAAAGAAACACTAAACGTTCGCTGATTGCCAGTTCTCCTCATAGAGCTCGAACTTCCAATTCAATGGATTGCGATAGTATTATCAATAGTTTTACATCAAATAACGCACGAAATATGCAACTCTAAATTTTCTCCACGACTGATATAGCTATCCATAATGACGACATTTAGAGCGACACTTTAACTTTAGATCTTGGTCGGTTGTATAAATCGAAATATTGTATATCCGCTCGCAGTAGTTAAGGTTTACGGATTTACAACTGCCAGGAGGTGACAATTTTACGTCCGCTCCTGTTGGCAAAAGTAGTTGCTACGCAAGTGCTCCTTACATTCGCGCGCCTTTAGCGCATGCAAATTTCCGTTTTAATGAAAACCTTTGGTATGCGTTACTTGATTTCTGTGTTTACGGAACTATTTGTGGTGTCGGTTACACCGCGGACTATGACGTTTATAAGTTGGCCATTCCTTGAGGCACATCCTCAATTCATCTGGCGTGCTTCAAAGTAAGCACATTCATACACATTTGACAATCAATCAGTCTAGCGTATACTCCTTTGTCCCTCCATGTTGACGTCTGCAGTCTTTCCGTAACACTAACCAGAACATAGTATAATGCTTACGCTGACATCCCTCAAGAGCCACGATGCCAAATATCACCTGCATGTTTCCGGAAACCGACAAGCTGCCTCCGCGGTTTTGACTGTTGTAAGCATGGCATAAGTCTCAAATCCGAGGCCTCAATGCTTGACTTGGAATTCATGGTTCATGTTTTGCCACTAAGTTGTTTTAAATTAGTCTCACCATCTTATGTCGGGCAACTTAAATATAACCATTATCATCAGTGTCCCCATTGGGCAAATAATCAAATTAAGACTCCTTGAAATCATGGATATCGCAGTTTCGTATAAACATGTTCGTCGAAAACCGGACACCGTAGTTCAAACACTCAGTCATATCAATACATAATCCCTACTGATGATTTATCCTTATTTGCCTCATTTTAAGCTCCATGGCTGAGCGATCTTTATTTGCTTGGCTTCTGGTAAACAACCATTTATTTACAGCACGTTTGACGACATCAGCTGATGTTGATTCACGGAGTAGTACAAAACGCTGCTTTTATTTTTTCCGCTTATGCAATACTAACTGCGCTTCAAATGCTGTCAAGGTTACATTCTATCACGAACTGAACGCTCTACTACTCAGTGTTAATTGTTCAGATATTATTTTATTTGCAGGGGATATGAACGCAAAAATGTTTTGTATGCGCTCTTCATAAGGTCAGCTGGGTGGTAATAAGTGCTCAATTCCGACTTGACTGACAACAGCGAGCGCCTGCTGCAACTATGTGTGGAGCCCCAGTTGTTTCCTGAGAGCACTGCATTTTGTACGTTGCAGACAGAGGACAATCCAGATAAGTCAACTACCTATCCGGAAAAGCACCAGACGGCCGTTTCGTCCTATTGGGACTCGTCAGTGGTGCGCATCCTTCGGTCCTCTACCGAGGATCGAACCCATGACTGCTAGTGGCTTGTGCCAACTAGCCCGCAGCTTATGCAACTGCGCCATGGAGGACGGTAGCCGACCATCAGGAATTGTTAGCTAACTGCGATATAGCCCGACCCATCCTCCACTGCCACGCAGGCACCTGCCATGCAGTTGACAGCGTTTGGCCTTCCGGTGTCAGGACTTCCCGTTTTACGGCAGCTATGAATCGACATAGCATTTATGGAATCCGTAAGGGCGAATTTATATTACTTATGAGTAGAAGGATTTTTGTGAGTATTTTTGTTCGTCGCAGTCAGCCGACAATTCAGATAAGTCAACTACCTATCCGGAAAAGCACCAGACGGCCGTTTCGTCCTATTGGGACTCGTCAGTGGTGCGCATCCTTCGGTCCTCTACCGAGGATCGAACCCATGACTGCTAGTGGCTTGTGCCAACTAGCCCGCAGCTTATGCAACTGCGCCATGGAGGACGGTAGCCGACCACCGGGAATTGTTAGCTAACTGCGATATAGCCCGACCCATCCTCCACTGCCACGCAGGCACCTGCCATGCAGTTGACAGCGTTTGGCCTTCCGGTGTCAGGACTTCCCGTTTTACGGCAGCTATGAATCGACATAGCATTTATGGAATCCGTAAGGGCGAATTTATATTACTTATGAGTAGAAGGATTTTTGTGAGTATTTTTTGTTCGTCGCAGTCAGCCGACAATCCAGATAAGTCAACTACCTATCCGGAAAAGCACCAGACGGCCGTTTCGTCCTATTGGGACTCGTCAGTGGTGCGCATCCTTCGGTCCTCTACCGAGGATCGAACCCATGACTGCTAGTGGCTTGTGCCAACTAGCCCGCAGCTTATGCAACTGCGCCATGGAGGACGGTAGCCGACCATCACGAATTGTTAGCTAACTGCGATATAGCCCGACCCATCCTCCACTGCCACGCAGGCACCTGCCATGCAGTTAACAGCGTTTGGCCTTCCGGTGTCAGGACTTCCCGTTTTACGGCAGCTATGAATCGACATAGCATTTATGGAATCCGTAAGGGCGAATTTATATTACTTATGAGTAGAAGGATATTTGTGAGTATTTTTGTTCGTCGCAGTCAGCCGACAATCCAGATAAGTCAACTACCTATCCGGAAAAGCACCAGACGGCCGTTTCGTCCTATTGGGACTCGTCAGTGGTGCGCATCCTTCGGTCCTCTACCGAGGATCGAACCCATGACTGCTAGTGGCTTGTGCCAACTAGTCCGCAGCTTATGCAACTGCGCCATGGAGGACGGTAGCCGACCATCAGGAATTGTTAGCTAACTGCGATATAGCCCGACCCATCCTCCACTGCCACGCAGGCACCTGCCATGCAGTTGACAGCGTTTGGCCTTCCGGTGTCAGGACTTCCCGTTTTACGGCAGCTATGAATCGACATAGCATTTTATGGAATCCGTAAGGGCGAATTGATATTACTTATGAGTAGAAGGATTTTTGTGAGTATTTTTGTTCGTCGCAGTCAGCCGACAATCCAGATAAGTCAACTACCTATCCGGAAAAGCACCAGACGGCCGTTTCGTCCTATTGGGACTCGTCAGTGGTGCGCATCCTTCGGTCCTCTACCGAGGATCGAACCCATGACTGCTAGTGGCTTGTGCCAACTAGCCCGCAGCTTATGCAACTGCGCCATGGAGGACGGTAGCCGACCATCAGGAATTGTTAGCTAACTGCGATATAGCCCGACCCATCCTCCACTGCCACGCAGGCACCTGCCATGCAGTTGACAGCGTTTGGCCTTCCGGTGTCAGGACTTCCCGTTTTACGGCAGCTATGAATCGACATAGCATTTTATGGAATCCGTAAGGGCGAATTTATATTACTTATGAGTAGAAGGATTTTTGTGAGTATTTTTGTTCGTCGCAGTCAGCCGACAATCCAGATAAGTCAACTACCTATCCGGAAAAGCACCAGACGGCCGTTTCGTCCTATTGGGACTCGTCAGTGGTGCGCATCCTTCGGTCCTCTACCGAGGATCGAACCCATGACTGCTAGTGGCTTGTGCCAACTAGCCCGCAGCTTATGCAACTGCGCCATGGAGGACGGTAGCCGACCATCAGGAATTGTTAGCTAACTGCGATATAGCCCGACCCATCCTCCACTGCCACGCAGGCACCTGCCATGCAGTTGACAGCGTTTGGCCTTCCGGTGTCAGGACTTCCCGTTTTACGGCAGCTATGAATCGACATAGCATTTTATGGAATCCGTAAGGGCGAATTTATATTACTTATGTGTAGAAGGATTTTTGTGAGTATTTTTTGTTCGTCGCAGTCAGCCGACAATCCAGATAAGTCAACTACCTATCCGGAAAAGCACCAGACGGCCGTTTCGTCCTATTGGGACTCGTCAGTGGTGCGCATCCTTCGGTCCTCTACCGAGGATCGAACCCATGACTGCTAGTGGCTTGTGCCAACTAGCCCGCAGCTTATGCAACTGCGCCATGGAGGACGGTAGCCGACCATCAGGAATTGTTAGCTAACTGCGATATAGCCCGACCCATCCTCCACTGCCACGCAGGCACCTGCCATGCAGTTGACAGCGTTTGGCCTTCCGGTGTCAGGACTTCCCGTTTTACGGCAGCTATGAATCGACATAGCATTTATGGAATCCGTAAGGGCGAATTTATATTACTTATGAGTAGAAGGATTTTTGTGAGTATTTTTGTTCGTCGCAGTCAGCCGACAATCCAGATAAGTCAACTACCTATCCGGAAAAGCACCAGACGGCCGTTTCGTCCTATTGGGACTCGTCAGTGGTGCGCATCCTTCGGTCCTCTACCGAGGATCGAACCCATGACTGCTAGTGGCTTGTGCCAACTAGCCCGCAGCTTATGCAACTGCGCCATGGAGGACGGTAGCCGACCATCAGGAATTGTTAGCTAACTGCGATATAGCCCGACCCATCCTCCACTGCCACGCAGGCACCTGCCATGCAGTTAACAGCGTTTGGCCTTCCGGTGTCAGGACTTCCCGTTTTACGGCAGCTATGAATCGACATAGCATTTATGGAATCCGTAAGGGCGAATTTATATTACTTATGAGTAGAAGGATTTTTGTGAGTATTTTTGTTCGTCGCAGTCAGCCGACAATCCAGATAAGTCAACTACCTATCCGGAAAAGCACCAGACGGCCGTTTCGTCCTATTGGGACTCGTCAGTGGTGCGCATCCTTCGGTCCTCTACCGAGGATCGAACCCATGACTGCTAGTGGCTTGTGCCAACTAGCCCGCAGCTTATGCAACTGCGCCATGGAGGACGGTAGCCGACCATCAGGAATTGTTAGCTAACTGCGATATAGCCCGACCCATCCTCCACTGCCACGCAGGCACCTGCCATGCAGTTGACAGCGTTTGGCCTTCCGGTGTCAGGACTTCCCGTTTTACGGCAGCTATGAATCGACATAGCATTTATGGAATCCGTAAGGGCGAATTTATATTACTTATGTGTAGAAGGATTTTTGTGAGTATTTTTTGTTCGTCGCAGTCAGCCGACAATCCAGATAAGTCAACTACCTATCCGGAAAAGCACCAGACGGCCGTTTCGTCCTATTGGGACTCGTCAGTGGTGCGCATCCTTCGGTCCTCTACCGAGGATCGAACCCATGACTGCTAGTGGCTTGTGCCAACTAGCCCGCAGCTTATGCAACTGCGCCATGGAGGACGGTAGCCGACCATCAGGAATTGTTAGCTAACTGCGATATAGCCCGACCCATCCTCCACTGCCACGCAGGCACCTGCCATGCAGTTAACAGCGTTTGGCCTTCCGGTGTCAGGACTTCCCGTTTTACGGCAGCTATGAATCGACATAGCATTTATGGAATCCGTAAGGGCGAATTTATATTACTTATGTGTAGAAGGATTTTTGTGAGTATTTTTTGTTCGTCGCAGTCAGCCGACAATCCAGATAAGTCAACTACCTATCCGGAAAAGCACCAGACGGCCGTTTCGTCCTATTGGGACTCGTCAGTGGTGCGCATCCTTCGGTCCTCTACCGAGGATCGAACCCATGACTGCTAGTGGCTTGTGCCAACTAGCCCGCAGCTTATGCAACTGCGCCATGGAGGACGGTAGCCGACCATCAGGAATTGTTAGCTAACTGCGATATAGCCCGACCCATCCTCCACTGCCACGCAGGCACCTGCCATGCAGTTGACAGCGTTTGGCCTTCCGGTGTCAGGACTTCCCGTTTTACGGCAGCTATGAATCGACATAGCATTTTATGGAATCCGTAAGGGCGAATTTATATTACTTATGTGTAGAAGGATTTTTGTGAGTATTTTTGTTCGTCGCAGTCAGCCGACAATCCAGATAAGTCAACTACCTATCCGGAAAAGCACCAGACGGCCGTTTCGTCCTATTGGGACTCGTCAGTGGTGCGCATCCTTCGGTCCTCTACCGAGGATCGAACCCATGACTGCTAGTGGCTTGTGCCAACTAGCCCGCAGCTTATGCAACTGCGCCATGGAGGACGGTAGCCGACCATCAGGAATTGTTAGCTAACTGCGATATAGCCCGACCCATCCTCCACTGCCACGCAGGCACCTGCCATGCAGTTGACAGCGTTTGGCCTTCCGGTGTCAGGACTTCCCGTTTTACGGCAGCTATGAATCGACATAGCATTTTATGGAATCCGTAAGGGCGAATTTATATTACTTATGTGTAGAAGGATTTTTGTGAGTATTTTTTGTTCGTCGCAGTCAGCCGACAATCCAGATAAGTCAACTACCTATCCGGAAAAGCACCAGACGGCCGTTTCGTCCTATTGGGACTCGTCAGTGGTGCGCATCCTTCGGTCCTCTACCGAGGATCGAACCCATGACTGCTAGTGGCTTGTGCCAACTAGCCCGCAGCTTATGCAACTGCGCCATGGAGGACGGTAGCCGACCATCAGGAATTGTTAGCTAACTGCGATATAGCCCGACCCATCCTCCACTGCCACGCAGGCACCTGCCATGCAGTTGACAGCGTTTGGCCTTCCGGTGTCAGGACTTCCCGTTTTACGGCAGCTATGAATCGACATAGCATTTATGGAATCCGTAAGGGCGAATTTATATTACTTATGAGTAGAAGGATTTTTGTGAGTATTTTTTGTTCGTCGCAGTCAGCCGACAATCCAGATAAGTCAACTACCTATCCGGAAAAGCACCAGACGGCCGTTTCGTCCTATTGGGACTCGTCAGTGGTGCGCATCCTTCGGTCCTCTACTGAGGATCGAACCCATGACTGCTAGTGGCTTGTGCCAACTAGCCCGCAGCTTATGCAACTGCGCCATGGAGGACGGTAGCCGACCATCACGAATTGTTAGCTAACTGCGATATAGCCCGACCCATCCTCCACTGCCATGCAGGCACCTGCCATGCAGATGACAGCGGTTGGCCTTCCGGTGTCAGGACTTCCCGGTTACGGCAGCTATGAATCGACATAGCATTTATGGAATCCGTAAGGGCGAATTTGTATTACTTATGAGTAGAAGGATTTTTGTGAGTATTTTTGTTCGTCGCAGTCAGAGGACAATTCAGATAAGTCAACTACGTATCCGGAAAAGCACCAGACGGCCGTTTCGTCCTATTGGGACTCGTCAGTGGTGCGCATCCTTCGGTCCTCTACCGAGGATCGAACCCATGACTGCTAGTGGCTTGTGCCAACTAGCCCGCAGCTTATGCAACTGCGCCATGGAGGACGGTAGCCGACCATCAGGAATTGTTAGCTAACTGCGTGTTTCATTGATGTTGATGCAAATTTAATAAATTTTCTCCAGAAGTGAGACGTTGATGAAAAGCGAGAATGCATCCTAGGAAAACATTATTTTCCTACTGACGTTGCGGTCCCTGACACTTTTGATGAAATGAAAAGTGTCATGAAAATTGTAATGTATAAGTTGCTGTCTTATTGGCTTAAGAATTTCCACAAGCCTTTGGGCAACGGAATGGTACGGTGAATTAACCATTAATAAAATTGGGCGAAGTGGAACATCAGACTTATTAATTTTAGGTAGCCCGTAAATCCTAGGAACTTTCGTGCCACTCGTCTTAAGGCTGTCATAAAGAATATTTTCGATGTATCCGCTATTCCGAAGCTCTTCCAAGCTCTTAGTAATCTGATTTTTGGTTCGCTCCGTTTGGTCCTTTTCTCCAATTGTTCGGGAAAATTTTGTTTATCACTCAGAATTCTTTCTAGCTTGTTTATAAATTCGTCTTTGTCCAATAGAACGACTCCAGTGCCTTTGTCCGGTTTGCTCCGGAAGATCTTGCCATTGCGCCATAAATCCTTCAGTGCATCAAAGTGCTTGCGTGTCAGTGGACCATGAGTTTGAATCTAGCACTTACGATACTGGTAGCAATTGTTCACCAGAGAAAATTTGAAGCGTTCCAAGTCCTCATTGGATTTTGCTACTAACCCTTTTGTTTGAAGAAATAAGCTTTCAAACTATAACTCACAGTGTAGCTGATTAGCTCTGTGTCTAGAGGCGCAAATTTTAGATCAAGTGATAGAACTTTTATTAAAGTAGAGTTCAATTTCAGGCTTGAATAGTTATGTATGTAACTGCCAGGTCTACTTGGGAAAGTAGATGGAGGCTTAATCTGGTTCAACGTCTTTGATATGGTCAAACGCCTTTGTCGTACAAAAGGTTTGTGGTGATAGACTGAACAAATTTCAGGTATGTTTGTTTTACGTCCAAAGTTAACTCATAAATCGCATGCTGGCGCTGCGCCATATTGCGCTCGAATTTGGCAATTTAGGATTTCACCATGTCACGCTGATTCAAAGTATGCCGTCTAAGCGTTTTGGCGTTAGAATAAATCAGACTGCGGCGTAATTGCTGCTAGGATATTAATTGCGCTCAATGCATTCATTAAAAAATTCAACGCAGGGTTTAGCTACGGCAAGCCTAGTGGAGAATTTAAGGAACTGGTTAAGCTTCTTCACCACTGAGGAAGGCGTGAAAGATTTCATTAACTGGGAAATTTCCACTTAGACATCAAGAACAAGGCACCGAAGGTAAACAATTGTTTTCGATGAATTCCTCGTCAGACCAGTGCAATCATATGGGTAAAGAACAACGGAAGTTGCAGTAGTTTCGATTAGTTCAAATAAAATTGGAGCACGTGCCAACTGGGGGCATAAACCAGCAATAAACCTAAACGATAAGCGCGCACTAGGACAAATATGTAGACAAATGATTCCTCCCGGCCTCCGAATCGTCCACTTTTTCTGGCCATGGTAAATTGAGGGATTCGATCAGTTTCCTTTGTGAAAACCAAAGCGGTTGATACAACCGAATACTGATCGCCCCAGCTGTGGCGAGGGTACGGAGGCGCAGGCCTATCGATTGGAGTGGCGGAACCTTGTAGAGTATTCCAAAGGCGCAGACTGGATCGAATTCGTGCCCACTATCAACTAGATGAGCCATAACAGAGCTAGTTATAGCCCCGGTAAGGCCTCGAGGCAAACAGCGTGAAAGGTGCTCATTAATGTGCTTTGACAAGTGCCGAGCCTTGCGACCGATGTAAGTAGCGCCACAGCCGCACTCGAACTGCTAAATGACCATAGAAGCGGTCAGCATCGGTAAGTTGTCTTTGTTGCAAATGCGAATAAGGGGTTCCGTTGAGCAAGTACACTTGAGCTTAGCAGCTGGAAAAGTTGACTTAACGGCTATGGAAAGGCTTCTGGCTATAGGTTCGGCGGCTGCGTCTCCTGTGAAAAGTAATATTATAAATAGTTCTTTCTTCTCAGCTGTTCGAACCTACACAGGATCGGGTTTTTCTTGCATGTTCTTACTAATGAATCGACCAGGATACCCATTTTCGCGCGGCACATTTTGAATGAACTCCAACTCAGTATCCAGCGTGTCTTCAGAACAAATCCTGCGGGCCCTTGT